>JABFFC010000122.1:0-31514 GCA_013623535.1 Fusarium penzigii
TTCTCTTCTCCTCCCTACTCTTCTTTTCCCGTCCTGTATCTTTTCTTCTCTTCACCGTCATGACGATACCTGCTTAGGTAGGCAGTCTGCAAGCCCCCCCCAAATTCAGGGTCCTACAATCACAAGGGTAAAAAGTCTTGTCTCTCTGGTTTTGGCAACACTTCAACTCCCAGACAAGCCTAACCATGCGGCGCGATATCAAAATGCTGATCTTGTATTATTAAAATTAACAATTCTTGTGTTTTTTCTTCTTCTTGCTGTTTTCAATCACTGTGCGTATATAGATACCTTCTCAATAGACATTTCACTACATCCTTAAAGGGGGAAAAAAACCCAGATCTTCTTCGCTCATCCCAACGTCATCCTGTCAACAGGGTTCATGCTGCTCCTCCCTTTCAGTTTCGATTCAAGCATAACATAGACGGACCATCCCGTCTAAACGGAACGTTACACAAGACACGTGGGGGAAACAATCAATCAACATGATCAACAAGAATCCTGCAAACCACAAGTCTCAACAAATCTTCCCCTGAAAACTTTATTTATTCTTCATCTCTTTAACATAACCACACTCCCATCGTGCTTGACAGCCCTACCATCATCTCCTGATCAGGTATTGCAGAGCAGATTTCATCTACTCTTTTGTATTCCCGCCTCTTACACTCATCTTGTCCAACTAAATCCTCGTCCTCGCGACTCGACTTTCCTGCCCGGAGCGCTTTGTTCCTGGCCTCCAACATCGGCCACCACTTGACATATACCGCACAGAAACAGATACATAGACCTCATGACTACCATGACTTTTCGCTGCTGAACCGATTTTCATACCCAAAGGCGCTGCCGTCTTTACTTGGCTTATGTAAAAATCAAAACCTTCTCTTGTAACTTCTCTTCCATACTCACCAACTGCACAAGCTACAGTTAGTTTTCCCATCCAACTCCTCCCACCCAATCTTTGTGGTATGAACACGACTGCTGTATACATCCTGCCCGCTGCCCTGAATTAAAATCTCATCTTCCCGCACGATACATCAACGCCCTTGAGCCAATATGCAGTTCTTGTCCTAAAAGACAATATCATCCCCGCTAACAGTCCTGCGAAAAAAAAAAAAAAAAATCGCGAAATGCATACAAATTACAAATGCAAAACCAAATATGAAACCATATGACGCTGATGACTGTGATAAGCCAAAGCCCTACCCGCCTCTCCCACGCCTCCGTGTTCGATACGTCTGGTACGTCTCATGTTCCCTTACTCGTTCCCTTCCTCTCCCCCTCTACATTTCATTGAATTGGTAGCCTCGACACTGGACGACCAAGGTACTATCGAGGTCGTCCTGATGAATCAGGCTTTTCAATCAACCCCTCAATATCGACCCGGCCAGTTCGCTCCTCACGGTACCACGGCTGCTCCCTTGACGGCCCGGGAAGTTCTTGCCTCGACTGTTCGGGTGGTGGCCGGATCGGTGGCAGCTGCATCGAAGGCTGCGGTCGAGGCTGCATCGCAGATGGAACTTCACTCCTAGGGACCTGATATGATGCTGAGCCCGGATACTCTACACGACTAGGCGAAGCCGAGTACGGCCCACTGCTGTTGCTAATGCTCGAGCTCGAGTTTCTCAGTATTGGGGGAGGTAGGCCCCCTGTTGGTCGAGGTATTGTTGGGGATTCGTTAAACTGGCTGCGTGCTGGGTCAAACGGTGAAGGCGCTGGCGGTCGTGGAGCGTACGGTGTAGGCGGATGCTGGGCTACGTACGGCGGCGCTGTCTCTCGAGGTAGGTTCGGATGTGGAAGCGGATAAGGGGATCGCGCTTGGGCTTTCAGCATCAGAACAACAAAGTAAATCGACCCTTCTTTAGCTAGGCCAAAGCTGACAAGGTAGTGTCTTGGCTGCTTGCCAATCGTTTCAAATATCAGACTTTCCTGGCGATCCAGTTGAAATCGTACAACCTCCTCCAAGCCAAACCCTAGACCATGTATAACTTGATCCAGGCTCGCAAGTATCGGGGGAAGATAGTTTGGCTCCCTGGCCGACTGCTCCTGAATTAGATAAGTTCGAATGGCTAAGATCTTTTCGTGTTCGGCTGGTGTCACAATGTCCGCTAGATTCTGCCCATGAATATTACCACGACCAATGGCATCGATGAAAGTCGGAGACACTTTGGCGAACTCAAGCTTCATGTTCAGAAAGGCAACTGGCTCTGGGGACCGATTCGAAATTGGCAGAGGCGCAGAGTAGAGTGGTGTTTCCGAATTTGAAATTCTCTCCATATATCTTGGCGACACATGTTCCCTATGGTTTTTCTTAGTCAACAAACCGACGCACATTTTCCGTAAGTAAGGTACAACATACTCTGAACCGACAGAGCCAGCTGACGGATAAATGCTCAAGGGTCGTCTTGCTGAACCGTCCTGCGGATGCGAGTACCTTGTTGGGTCGTAACGTGTATCTCGATCTTCCCGCAACCTGGGCCGTCCTCGCTTCTTGTGCTGAACATCCACGCAGGAATCTTCCTTGCCGTTGGTAATGCACCTTGAGCAGGGCCTTTGAGCTAGACGCGGTGTTAGTAACGGTACCAACAGTAACAAAATAAAACGGCTGGTGCATGTTCTACACGAGCTCTCGGTTCACGGAGACTATGGGTCCAGGTGTCGATATATTTAGGTGAGCCAAGTAGTAGTTCCCAACTTCGGGTTTGGTAACGTGTCTCCTGGTCGTCGACAAGAGAGCTCGCAGTATCGCTTTGGAGGTTCTCAAGTGGGTAGCAAACCAGGAGACCACAACACACTTGCGCAAAAGAATCTAAACGAAACAGAAACACAAAAACATACCATCGCAACTATACACAGTCAGTAAAAAGAACGCCCCACGTTTTCAATGTGCTTGACCCATACCGGAGATGAGCTCGCTTACATGGCACACAAGCTGAAGCAACATGGCCTTTAGTTTTTCTCTGTGATTTTGGGGAGGTCATCACGTTCTCGGTAGTTGGCGTTCGCGATGGTGCGGCATAGGACAGGTGTGCGCCGGAACCACCTGCTGATTGGTAATCCAATGGTTGAGACATGGCGCGGGCATCTGGCGGTGCGTACGAGGTTGGTCGATGCGGATTATGCTCTGATCCACGATATGCATAAGAAGCGGTCACTGGAACTTCTTGCTGAAAGATGCGAGGCAGGACTGACTGCATTTCGCGAGGTCCTCGAGAATCGGCTATGGTTTGGTGGTCGGCGCCTCCTAGACGGGCATCTTGAGAGACTGTCGTCGAGTAACTGCTGGCTGATGTTGAACTACGGCCAAAGGTCTCTCCAGAAGATGTCGGGGGCAGGGGCGGGGATCCTGACATGGGCGGGGAAGGATATGCCCGTGATGAAGAAGAGCTATCGTGCTCTGTTCTCTTGGGCGCCCAGGTCAGGTCTAGAGCGATGCGTGCCAGATCTGAGATGCCCCGACGTTGGCCGAGCGAAGGGGGGGTTGTGGTGTTGTGTTGATCTTCGAAGATCATGAGGGTAGAGCTTTGGGGTGTTAGTCGGCTGGACAGCAAGGCGTCCGCAACCTCGGCCAATCGTCAGCTTGCAGCTTGGCCCAACAATCAAGGTGGATGCTGCAAAGGTTAGAGTTGACTGCCGTGAGGGTTCAACCCCAGCGATAAAACCGTCCTCTGCTTAAGTCCTGGTGGTGTATGCTGGATCACAAACAAAGTCGTGAGTGTTGGCAGGTATCGGATCAGTCAGAAGGATTTGTAGGATATTCGCGATTCTTGCGCACAACAGGGTCGTGTTGATTCAGCAATGGAAAGCTGCCCCGCTTGAGCGTCCTGCAAAATGCTGAGGGGGGCAGATAAAGAAAATGGGAACAGAATGAGCTGAAAGGCGAAGCTTGCGTCAAGTCGGGCACTTTAACTGCTGCAGCGAAATAGCGGTTCAATGGCCAGTGGGCGCGACAGGCGAGGTGAGCAGCAGCGACACACAAGATGCTGCACCGTGATACTGAAAGATGGACTCTGAAGCGTTCCGGTGAAACAGCATGTGGTCGTCGGGCTGGGAAGAAGATGCTAAGATGTTATCGGTCGACTGCAGAGATGCTGCAAGACGGGGACCTGAAAGAATGGGCAGGACCGAACAAAGGAACAAGCTGGAACAGTCCTCGGGCCCTCCTGGGCCAGTAGGGCATGTATAACGACAAACGAGGTGCAGAAGAATGCCAGACGGCGGCTCGCAGTTGGGTTTTGTGTGACTATGGGGCCGCTGGGGGGTCGGCAGAGTGCTTTAAGATGCAGCTCAGGGTTGGGGACAGGGCATCGAGGAAGACCCTGGTTCAGATTCTTGGATGACCACACGTACCAATCAAGGATTTCGGTAGTGAGGCCTTATGTCATGACGATCTTAGACCAGTGTCCCATGGCAAGAATTCCCCATGTGTTTTGGATCTGGCCTTATTGCAGAGGAGCACGAGGGGTCTTTTGTGTCAGTCCTGCAGGCGCAATGGGGCAAGACAATCAGAAGAATATAAGTTTTAGAACCCGGGGTGTGCCCAGAGAGCAAATGGTAGGTTTCAAGCAACAGGTTGAACGAGAATGGCGGCAGCACCGTCAGTTGGCTGTCTTGAAGCTCAAGATTTCTGTGCTAGAATGTCTCGAGAGCGTTATTCTCCCTCTCCCGGAATGTCTTATTCGGGTGTGTCTTGTAAAAGGTTGCGGCAGGGGCATAGCAGGAAATGGTCAGGATAGGGGGAGAAGGGTGTTGACAGAGGGCAACACAACAGAGAGGCGAGAAATATCCTCTTAGACGAGCATGGGCGAGCGCCGACTGGTCAAAGCTGGAACCGGGTGGCCCGAAGGTATGGGTTGATAGAAAACGAGGGAGCAACGGCCAGGAAGTTAAACAAGCAAGCAATTGGAGGATCATCTTGGAGCTCAAGCTAATGTAAGTTAGGGTCAGCCAGACAGGCAAAGATGCGGGATGCAAGTCCACTAGCTAAACCACTCGGTATATGACCCTGTTAAGGCTAGTAGGTAAGGTATAACGTGTACTGTATGTATTTAGGTGTTTATGGAGGGGAATTGAGGCAGTCTGTGAACAAAGATGGCCCGTCCTGAAAATATGGTAGGGATGGCTACAACAGAGGACGTGGAGTCTTGGACTGGAAAAGGGGAGGGGTGTAAGTAGAAGCCTGTGAGGATCCTGCGCCAAAGCTACTGCCCGCTAGTGTCGAACTGCTTCACAACCCTGCAACGTCGCTACGCAGGTCGATGTTAGTTGTCAAGGACGGGACACCTAAAACCTCACCAGCAAGGGTAAGGAGAAGTGCAGGTGCGAGAGCCCAGTATCAGGCGGAGTCGTTCAACAATTGCCGAAGAAAAGGGCACTCTTGTCATATCAGGCAGGTTGCATGGAGCATCATCAGGTGAACCCGGGGGAGCGATGCTAAGAATGCCAACGTTTCTGGAAATGAAGTATCATGACTGACTCAGTTCAAGCTTCCAGCTAGCAAAGTCGTGTAAATGGAAAACGCAGAACCATGCCAGCCAGTAGAAGAATTGTTCCAGTGTCTGGCCCAGCGGCGTGGAAGGTGTCTTGATTTCTGGGAACGGCCAGTGCGTGAGCGCGTGGCATTGAGTTTCGGGCCCAGCAGCAATCAGAGCGTCAGCGGAACATCTGTCGCGGTGTTCTAGATTTAGCTGTAAGCTAACTGACTGGATCGTTGCTGTGGGAGGGGCGAGCAAGCTGCAGTAGCTGTAGTCGTGAGCTAATTACAAGCTGAAGAGTGTCTTGCGGGAATGTATGGTGGATTTAGAAGCCATGAACATCACATCCGTTGATGGTAGAGATGACAACCTTGGACGAGATCGACCCGGAGCTGTGCCAAAGAGTAACAGCAACAATGGGCCAAATCTACAGCCAAGCACATGGTTACATCTGCAATCTACTGCGCCGTAGGGCATAGAGACGGAGGTAGCAGAATGCTGGTCATGTTCACGATCAAAAAGCGTGTAATTACCATGCAAGGTAGCGTAAATGACGATAATGGTGGGATGGCCGAGTTTCGTCTGATCCTGGCTTGAGTCGAAGCTGACCTGGCTGCGGCGCCACCATCGATTACTTTGGCATCAGTGAGTTTCTGGGGCTGCAGTGGAGTTGAGGTCCCTGACGGGGACTGGGCCTGTACTTTTCCCCTGTATCGTGTCGGATGCAGTTTAAAGACATGCCATACTGCCTTGGATGAGAGAGCTGAATACATGAATGGCAAGGTAAACCAGGATGTCAAAGTCCCAAAGGCCTTGTCCAGGTGATTACTGGGCCGGAAGTGTAAGGAACAGGACTGGGGTAGTCCGTGGTGCAGTCGATACAAGAGATGATGCCAAGAAGGGATAGATTGGAATATTATACATAGAAGGGGAGGAAGAATATTAAAGAATCGATTCGGGCCAGTCCTGGAGCTTCACCGAATATACGGTTGCTCTTGAAACGGCGTATTCATGACATGGCCCCCAAGGATCAGGGCACTGAGGGCTGAAGTATTGTTGGCAGTTGCTCGCACTTTCGATGCGATGCTGCACAAGGACGGAAGTGGCCTGTCCGGCTGGTCAACTGTCAAGTTGTGTGATTTGACTGACCCCGGAATATCTAGACGGTGGGATTCTGGATCCCGGTCAATGCCCGTGTAAGGATCCGAACAAGCAGTCAGTGTTTGTGACAGAAGCGCGGAATCAAGGCGATAAGAGAATGAATCAAAAGGAGGTCTGTCTAGAATTTTCACTCAAAGGATTCTTATCTCGCACCTGCCGTTATTCTCCTTGATGTTGAGGCTCATACTTGCATTTTTATTATTATTTCTTTCTTTCCTCCTTCTACAGGTATGGATCAATCATGCCATCCTACCTATGGCGACTGCCTTCTCCAAATGCACAATACTGTATTCTAGCGTCGGTGGGCGGCCTTCTCTAGCGGCTTCGCACCTGCCTTCCTGCCCCCCTACCTGTGCCTAACCTAATACCAGGAGCCTGTGCCGAAACGCCTGCCCTTTTTGGAGCTTACTGGTTCCAACTTCCAACGCTACCTATTTCGGGAGCCTCGTAACGCGGCTTCTATGAGTGAGGATACTGAGGCGCTATACATGGACGTACATGTTCAATATTATCATGGATGAATTCTACCAGGTTAACGATATTAGTCTAAGGAAGACCGTAGATTCCATGGTTACTAGTAAGCTACCATTCGATTCACAGGTCCAACTGATGGAAGGTGAATATTCGATTCGTGTGCTGCTAAGTCGTAGTCAATATCATGACAAAGTACAGTACACAGCCAAAGGTTACCTGGTGAAATCCTAAACTTTCATCCTAAGTAAGGCAGTAGTAGCACATGTGCACTACCGCACGATCTGGTACCAAGGTATGACAAGTTTTGCAGGCGACGTAACGCATCACAAAGTATCGCGGGTGTGTGAATTGCTCGCCAGATTTTGATCCTCGAACAGATTCAACCACAAGGTCTGTGTGTACGACGCCAAGCAAGTTACGGAAAGAAAAGGCACAGAATGCGTAATTGACTAATTGACTTCACACTCACTCTTCCTCTCCCTTCACTTTTCTCAGATTTCAACCTACTCCGGCAAATCAGCTAAGCATCCCTCCATGGCCTGACCACATCACGGCAGTTCTTGGCTGGCATTGTTGTCTCAAATGACCCTAACTTAGGCTTTCTTCAAGGACAAGGGAGGGGGAGGGAGCTCGGTTACCCGCTAGATTCGTGGGCAACTGTGCATTACCACTCACTACCTCACTCGACGTTTGACAAAGGAAGGACACGGTGATTTTTACCGGCCCGGCGCGGCTTGGGTCTCGGTCGCGCTAGGCCACCGTTTTCGAGACGGAGTGGAAACGCTAAAGTACGGTTTGGAACAGCTTTAACGTTATATGATAACGGGCTTCGGACTATTACTTTTCGCTGAGAACCTAGGTACCATTCACTATCGTTTCGGCCCAGTTTTGTTTGATACAGAGAAACGCTACCCAGATCAAAAGCCGATGAAATCTCAACGCCTCGCTTCTTGATATTTTAGCTGTTTACTGTAGGATTTGATTCAGTACTAACCTGCTAGGTAGATACAGGCTTAGGTCCCAACCTGATTCAAGGGCGCCGTACGATACATCATGATGCCGCACATGCAAGTTGCAATGCGTGGTGAGTCGTGAACAAATGAGTCGTTTCTCCACTGAACCGGTATTACCGTCATCAGTCGGTGGACTCCTATTTGTTAGTCCGTAACCTAGATTTATATATTAATCAAGTTACCGGCATGGTAAGTAGGGAGGAATTAAGTTCTGAATACTATCGGTATATACATAATACAGTACGACACAATGACAATTACACTAGAATTTTAATTTTCTTTTACCACAAAAACTTGGGGTGATGACAGCAAAGGCAGCTGGGTTTCCTTGTTAATCTCCTTGTCACTGTCAATGTCCTTACCCTTGCCCTTGCCCTTACCAGCGAGGTTGAGCCTAAGCAAGCATGTAATAATGGATTTCGACCAACAAGCTGCTCTAAACTGGCTCTTATATTAGATCGCCAAGACTACGTTAGTGACAAGACCTTGTTATTCGATATCCCACGGCGTCTTGGATATTGGACCCCTTTTCTTTTGTTGGAGAGCTGGCAAGGACGCATAATGTGACATGGACTAATGACTGTGACTTAATCGTTGATTGATTAATCGACTATGGAGAGTGCCAGGGCTTGGTGCGCTAACTGCCAACACAGCACGCTTCCTTCCTTGATCACGACTGTCGGCTAACCCCAAACGTAGTCCTGTAATCCTGCTATGGCCATGTCAGATGTTCCGCTCCGCAGTAGCGGATGTATGGGAAGGAGATCGAAATGACGATGCTACGCTGCCATCCACTTGAGCTGGTGGTTGAACAACCCATGTCATGTCAATGGGCGCTCCGATGTTTGTGCACCTCCTGATTGATAGGTACCTGGTACAATCGTTCTTAGTCGTTTTAGATCCTTCAGATGCCTGCCGGAATGATAAACTGGGCATACCAAGTCAGTCATTGATATCTTATCAATTGGTTTAATTACAGCGTCAGCTAGTATAAGGTACTCTACTCTCGAATCACTACACTTATGTCAAACGTTGCCCTGTCAATTCCTCTGAACTATATTCGCATAGACCCTGCTATTAGCAGATGATCGCCATCATTCCGACACTTCTTGCATACAGCATTCATTCTCTTTTTCTGTCGTTACATCTTCGCTTGGCCTAACACTCTGTTGGTTCGATGCCGAGGGGTTGGTTATTACAGAGCCTTGGCGCATTGGACAGACTTGGGGAAGAAGTTGTAATTTTCCCTGGCACGAGAACCGATAATAAAAGGACATGTCACTATTTTGAAGCCAACTCCCGTCTTGACTCGCGGAAGTTTACAACCTTACAGTTGAGCTAGATTCGATTGATGGATATCTACCAACCAGGGGGTCCCTTGTTGACCTGAACAAGGAACCCCGAAAAAACGCTTGTTCTCTAGACCAGGTTCTCTCAGTTAGTTGATTTACAGCAAGCAACATTCAAGAGCGGAAAAGGCTCATAAACCGGGCAAACCGTGAAAAGTGACAAGGTCGGGATTGACGAAGCCGCAACCCTTGTATTAGGCACAAATGATCTCGTCATGTCTGCGTTTTACACTCCAACACTCTCCCGCTGTATGCATCTCTGCACATGATTTGTACCCAAATCGTTGTAACGCATGGCACGGCGTGGCATGGCTAAACCAACTTGTCAAGGGAAACATGGCATGGACAATTTATTCAAGACCAAGACATTTTCTCATCAAACCTTATGCTCCATCAAGTGGCGCTTCATGTGGCTGGGAGATTGGAAGATCCAATTGTTGGTCAAGACACGATGTGCAGGGAAATAGAGATTCAACCGAGACGTTCGTTTTGGCTAGATCTGAGATATCTGGTCGACATTATACCCAGTCATTGATTTGATTGACTGTAACTGATCACGGGGCTACTGGGGTATGAGTTGTCAGTAGTAAGTGCTGGAGATTGCAAGACTGATAAACGACATTCCAGTAACAGGCTTGACTTAACAATAGCCGCGATATGATGATGGTGAATAATGAATAAGGACACAGAAAACTGGAAGTAATATAATACAATACGAGATTCGGTGGGCTCCTGTAATTGTATGCCCCCCACAAAGAATTCCAACCCCCTTCTCACTCACCCACCCTCTTTTACACCCCTCTGACGACCATCGTCCAGACTTTCCGTTCTGGCCAGACCGCATGGCGCCCTGCAAGCGCCGTTGTGGCTGCCACAGGCTTGGAGGTGGGATATTCAAACCCTTGCTAAGATGTTGCTATTGTACGGTATCTGACAGCAAAGGGTGTCGTGTCGTGTTGTGTTGTGTTGCGTCGTGTTGTGCTCTTCTCTACTGTGCCGTACAGTAGACATCACAACTCATACTCCCAGCTCTGCCACACAAGTTCACGTTACAATGGGTAGGTTAGTCAACTCTAAATGGCCGGCCATCCTTCTCTTTAGCTTGGCACACCGTCAAGGACGCTTCTCAAGTCTCAAACCGGCAGTAAAGTGGAGTTGGCTGTCAAGGGGGGTACCCAGACTGTCGGTACGATGGAATCAGTTAGGCGGTCTGTAGTCGCAGATGAAGGTTAACTGTTTATGCATCAACTTATGGACTTGGAAATTCTATTGCCACCAATTGCGATGTCGGCTTTCCTATTTCTGTACAAATCTACCGTCGTAGTTACACGTATGTCTACCTGCCGGTAAGCTATTGCAATCATTCTCTGCATCTTGTCCGTTTGAAGCTCAAGAACCGTCCAACAACCTCGTCAATGTATCGTTGATTTTCTCTCATCAAATACTCAACTCGTCTGTCTATGCATCACATCATAGAACTCGAGATGACTATCCGATATCCAAAGCGGGAAACGCAAGCGGGCTGGAGCAGATTACCCCCTGCCAGAGGGGATTTTAGGTGTTACACTGACCAGTATCACTCCAGGCACGTCGCTACGCTGACCCTTGCTTAAAATCATATCTTGTAATAGCATTCTATGTCTATGGCCTTACAGAGAAAATCACTAAACTTTCCTTTACGATCGTTCGTAGCCTACCATAGGAATTCATTGATACGAAGTGATACTCTCAGCTCAATCAGTGTGGGGGTCGTCATAACGTTGATTTTTTTGTCTCTTAGTTCGAGCCGCAACTGGCCATTCCTGATGCAATACCTATTGGTTTGCAATATAGAGAGAAGGAGAAACAAGGTTCGGTTTGATCAGTAGAAAGGTATTCAAAGAGTGGATATGCTTTGATCTTTGTGTAATATTGTATATCTTTCGAGGGGGAAGAGAGCAAGATCGTGTAACATGGTCCATCGAAAGAGGAGCATGATGCGAGGCGTACATATCACGACCGAATTGCTTGATACGCGGAGCTTGGTTGTAAATCAGTTGTACAAGCCTTGAAACTCCGGTCACTGGTTGAACCTACCTACTGCCTAACATCTACCATCGCACCTGCCCGATCCTCTAGCTTCTCAAGTGACGTCGTTGATGTCACCTCCTAGAGGCAGGAGGGAAGACGTTTATGAGAAAAATTAGACATGCAGGAACTGGTAAATTCAAGAAACAGGGAAGTATTTGCCCAGCCATGAACGAACCTTCCGGCCGAGTTGGTGGGTAGATACCAGTAGTTCTCTGATTTTCCCTCTAATATACAATACTTAACATGTAATTGTTAAACACACCTCACCTCACACGAACTGGAGCCAGGTCGTTAGCTTCTTTCATGACCATATGTTCAAATTCAATACTGGTATGTCAAGGTTCACGTCGCTTCAATTCTCCGTTCTCGGAATTTTCTTCCACTGCATGACCCCGAACCAAGCATGGACCTCAGAGCCAGCAACCAAGCGTCTGTCTTCGAAACAAAGCCGTTGCCAACGGATATGGCATGAACTGGTCACCAGAACCGTCTTGTACCGGCCGGTATCTGGCTTCTCCGTGATGCTAACCTTATGGGATGGACATTCGTCATCCCAAAAGTGAACAAGGTTTGTTGGTCCCTTCATCGACTAGCCCTACCATGGACATTATGTGCAGATACTAATTTCTTGACTCAACATGGTGAGCACAGATCGCACCCAGGCTCTAGGAGTGGCTTCTTCGGCATGTCTGATTGAAAACCATGATTTGGCATTTGCCATTGTCTTTTCCCCTTTTTTCACTCCTTTAACTGAGACTCTTGGCCTGGAAAGAGTTGTCGTCCCATGACAGGTATGATCACTAGCAGTATGGGTATCTTGAAAGCTTGGACACTTACTGCCAGGATCCGTCCGGGGCGCCCGTGATGAAAGCTACATCAAGCTGAACCTTCTCACAGGGGAAACTTCAAGAACCTGACCAGCTGGAAAACATCGTCACTCGAGGGGTACAGTACAATCCAAGAACCCTTTGCCCTGCTCGCATGCAAGGGCTGCACGGACCCTAGAGCGACACTTCCACCTCAAAGCCTTTCAGGGAGACCTGAGCAGGGATCTGTGCAACCATGTGGGAGAGCTTAGTCATGTGCTAGTCTCAATTCGACATGGTAAAACTCCGTTCTGGAGTGGTTAGAACACATGGCAATGGATCCATACATCCCAGCATAATCGCCGGTTGTCTCTGTCCCGCGACTCGTGACGGCGGCAACGGCCCTGGTCAGGCAAGGTTGCCCTTCCTCTCTTGCAGCTTCCCTCTTGGGCTGCTGATAGTATGGTACGTGAGTTGAGGAAGTCTTCGTAGCACTATCGCTACCTGGGCTTCTTCTTCTCAACCCCCTATTTTCTTTCCCCCTTGGTGCTGACAACCTTTCCGATAATTGCACAGACACGGAAAAACTCATTCGTGTTTGCGGTGCGGGACATTATCCTGATGTAGGGTGTTTCTGAGAGCTAGCATCCTCTAGAACTGCCAATTGTATCCAGTATCGATGAGTGACAGCTGTATCAATCGTACGAGGGCCGGGTCCAGGCCGTGATCTGTCTTGGCCATGATGCCTATCGAAAGGTACAATAGCCCCCCCATGTTGATGATTTTGCCTACATATTCATCAAGCGTTGTAAGAGCATGGTCAAGAAGGCTAATTACTCAATACGGTAACAGGACACCATTTGCAGACAGCAATGAGTTCTGGGCAATTTATTGGCTCCCTGGTGGCCTGTCCTTTCTCATCACTCACCCTCCAGATTCGATCAAAAGCCCGGCAGATCCCGGTAGCATGGAGGCGGGGCTGGCCTCTGGTATGTGTGGACTTTGGCGACTTGGGATGACAAAACGCTCGGCACCAGACTCGAGTACTGTACTTGACGGAGCCCCTGCTGGGCAGCATATACGGATGTACAGGGTACTGCACAAGGAACCTCAGATACAGTGCAATCTCCAGGGTCTCATCCAAGTCGACAGGCTTCGCCGTTGGCGTGCGTACTCACTGCTAATGAGATGATGCGACAAGAATCCCACTTGGCTTATTTCGACTTGACTTTGCACGCGCATGAAGCCTTGCCTGGCGGTTCCAACCAATTCCATCGTGGCATCAAATGCTCCCCCATCTTTCTCTCTCCGATGTCCACGATTGGTTCAGGAAAGCGAGGGCTTGCCAAAGCTGGCGACTTACACTTTTATTTTCTCCTTGATACTGCTACTGGCAGTCGACTTGTTACCGTTGCCACAGCTTACTTCGGGCCGTTATAGTGATTGACGGTCACCATGTCACTACGTACTCTGCGTATGTGGTGCGGTTGGAGCCGCGCCGCTTTCTTTTGAGAGCTGGCTGCGGTACTAATTCCTGATGAACCAGATAAATTTCCGCGGCTAGGGTAACCCCTGAACAGCATGACATGACATGACGCTGAGCCCTTGATTTTCTCTAGGATCAATCAACTTACGAAGCACTTGGAATGCGTCTACGGGTTTCCTCTTTGAAAGGCATTTTCTCGGCCGACACCTCCATCACCCGATGAACAATTACGATACCTTTTTTTTTTTTAACCACACACGAGCAAGTCCACTGCCGGCTGGTTCATGGTTTGGCGGACGAAAACTAGTAGGTCAAGGACACGTGGATATGGAGAAAAGCTTTTTCCCCCTACTGATGCTAAAGGATCCGTCCAAGTAGTGTCTCACCATTGAGCTCGGATGGAATACTACAAAACTCGAGTGCATGCCAACCCTGTTGATTTGTGGTGGCAAATGCATTCGACGTTTGTGTACTGCAAGTAGACCACTAGCAGTCCCATTCTCACACCCCCTCCCTCTCTTCTCAAAAGCACATCTGGACTTTCTTTTCCCAAAGTCCCCTAGCCCGCACACCCTCTTGCATTGGCGACGCGGAAATTTTCGATCTCTGGGCTGATGTATGGCGAACGGAAGGATTTCTCTCTCTTGTCTCCGAAATCTTGCTCGGTCTCTATATTCTCCGGCGCATACCGGTGTATGCGATACGAACCCCTCGTCGGAGGATACCACCGCCCAGATTAACAGTCTAAGAGACAATTTCTGTCTGATTGTGTTGACATGTCACACAGTGTTGCCCCAGAGGTCCTATGCATGTGGTCCTGAACAGGAGACCAAATCATGGGCCGTCTTTGTGCCACACGCTGAGTGCCGCGGGAGTGGCCAGAAGGGCCCAGAGCTTTGGGTCTTGGTCTCCCATACCCACAGCTTTGTACTACGCCACGCATGAGACTTCATGGGCAAGTCATTTCAGGAGGCCATGAGAGTTGTGCCCTTTTTTCCTTCTTCTCAAGACCCGGCACTGGCCAACTCATGCTCGAATGTGTTGGTCATGAGCTGCTTAGATGACCCATGAGGCGGCTCATCTAACACGTAGGATTACTACGGGAGAGACACGATGCGGACGTCAGGGAGCCTGGGTGCTTTACAAGAGGCAAGCAGAGGTAGCCTGTGAATGATACCAGTTGCCAGAGCGCTGGTCGCAATTCGGTGCATTTCCACGTTTTCGCTGAACTTACTCATGGTACCGAATGCTGGATCAGTGGCCCGGTGGCAGTGAGGCCATGAGTTCTCGTATCTGGGCTAAGGGAGTTAACGCAGACAGAGCCAATGTGAACGATCAATATAATGCACTTGCAATTAAATCCTAGGTATCGCAGGATCTCCTCACCTCAACTACATATCACAATTAGCCATTAGACGCTACCGTTCCCCCTACAGACGACTAAGACGCCCGCAAGATCCACTGACTATGTCAAGAGTAAATGAGTTGACAGTGTTCCGAGTCCTGCGGCCCTGGGCTGAGTCCTTTGATCATCATGATCTGATCTGAAAGAAGCAAAGTTGACACTGATTCTAGATCAGATCTTATCCCTTCCATCGACCTGGAGAGATAAGTGTAAGTCCAGAGGAGACAGATGTGATGAGACAGGCTGGCAAGGGAGAGAACGATCTCTCACTTCCCTCTCCCGACACACTGGTTCTGGGGGGGTCGTCCATGTAAGTGATGCCATCGGAAGAAGGGTGTGGTACGAATATGGTACAGTCGAAAGCCAATATCATAGTTTCATAAGCGAAACTTAACCATCAGTTGTCCCAGTAGAATACAGACCGAATCGTCTCCCGCCTCACACAAGCATGGAGATTACCATGGTGGCTTGGCTAGGGAAGAAGCCAAGAGAATCACGGCCAGACTCGCTGGTCTCAGGAGCCCAACGACTGACCAGTCGCTTGTTGGGTCAATTTCGTCTTGTCTTGTCTTGCCTTTCATTTTGAGACAAAGGGAAGAGGAAAACCCCACGTTATCGGACTTACTCCGCCAGAAGCATGGCCAATCAGCAGGGCTACTCATACCTACCAACGACGCGGAAGACTTTACAAGTCAGAATCTGCTAACAATGTTTATCGGGATGCGACTCGAAGGGTCTACCTCTCCCTTGCCGTTGGATCTTTGTCTCAGCGGGCTCAAGAGTAGACTCATGAAGTGAGCGGTGAGAGACAACAAGGGGGTTGCTTCGCTTCCGTAACGACATTCCAGAAGTTGTCTGGCTCCCCATGCAAGTCGGTTACCTATTTCACTATAGCGGTGTCTAGATACGCCATCGCTTTTTAGGCCTCGATGCTGTTCCGCACTATTGCTGCCGAAGCGAAGTCGAGTATCGGTAGAATTCATTTTTTCCCCGTAAACTCAGACTTGTTCAAGGGATTTTCCTTGTCATAAGTCGACTACAGAGAGCATACAGCCTAGAGCTCAAACAGCAATTTTCACGAAAGATGTACAAGGAGAGACCGATGGGCCAAATCTTGAGTCTGACACTAGACGGTCAGTAAATGCATACTAATGCAAAGAGGATCAAGCCAAAAAAAGAAAGGTTCCAAGAAATATTGTACACGAAGGAGTAAGAAAAAAGCAACGACTTGTTTGACAATATTGAGCTTCATTACTTAATAGCCTCATAGCGTCGACTGTATAATGCGCTCTAGGGGAGGAAAAAAAAGAAGAAGAAGAAAAAAAGAGAGAAAAGAAAAAGAGAGGAGATAGGCCTTGCAGATGAGACATCACCACCACGAAACGAAGATGGAGAAAATAAGGACTGTTCTAGATTGAGAGAACGCACCATCTTCAAATACAACAAATCATTCTCCATGACTTCTCCGACAGCTATATCACCCATGACTACAAAGTAAAAGGTTCATCCGCCGTGGCCTCAAGAAATACAAATGCAAGTAATGCCATTACAGCGCAGGCATCCCCTTCCAAGTTCCAAGCATGATCACATTAAGCAAAAAAAAGGGAAAAAAAGGAAAGATAGAAACCCGAAAAAGGTCGGTCAATAGATAAGACAGAATGCAAGATTTTCCACTACCGCGCAGCACATACTTGAACCAGCAGTTAACAGGTCGACTGAAGAAGGGATATGAAATGAAGTGATGTGAGACCTTTCTCGTGAGACCAAACTTGTTCCAGATCGCTCGTCTCCCATCACAACACCTGTGCCAGTTCAATTGTACCGTACAAATGGCTGATATGCACAATTAGACGAGAGACCGATCCTAAGCATGCTCTCCTAAACAGGCATGCATACCTACAATTCCGAATCGCCATAGCTTGCCGTAATTTCGATCCTGCATGTCGCAGCGCCAAAAAGGGGGTTGAGAAACATGCTGTAAAGCAATAGGCATGTAGATATGCAGGCAGGCAGGCAGGCAGGCAGGCACTTTAGACGCTTCCTGGGAGGTGGAGGGACAACGTGGAATCACGGGAGGCGGCTCGTGCAACGGACGGCTGGATGCGTCGCAAAGTAGGCTGGATTAGGTCATGTTGAGAGAATGCTGCAGGGGATGGTTGCAAAAGCCAGAGAAACTGGTGAGCTCGTGGCATGCTGTGGTAGAAAACTACCGCTTCGCTCGAGTTGCCCATGAGATTTTCTAGGGCGAGAAAAGCTTGATGCACCAACCAGCAAGACATGGGCCCATTGGCGAGGCCAGCAGCCAGCCAACGCTCTGCCGTAGTTTGGCAAAACTCCCACCCATCACAGTCGGCTCTCGATACCTCGGTAATTGCTATCTTCGGCCCAATGCGAGTCTGGCCAAACGAGCCGGATAGCTTCCCAGATATGTCTGTTTCAAACAATTGTCAGTGATACGAACTTCCATCATCCGGGACATAACAAGCGGGGAAGGGAGTAGAGTGTGCAATTGTAATAGAGTGAGGAGTGCATGTCTGTGTTACGAGGCGAGGGTGTAAAGGAAAATGGAACCTTGGTACATACCCAACATGAAGGATTTCGAGTCCGTCCTTGACCTCCTGGGGCAGATCTTTGATGTCCTTGCGATTCTGGGCTGGCAGTAGCACAGTCTTTACTCCCGCTCGGAGGGCGCCGATGAGCTTCTCCTTGATACCTCCGACGGCTGTGACCCGGCCCCGGAGAGAAATCTCGCCCTGTAGCACAAAAACTGTTTAGTAACGCAATACAATAGAGCATGAATGATCATGAACGAGAGACACTTACAGTCATGGCCATGGTCGGTGGTACCGGCTTGCCCGAGAAGAGGGAAATCAGTGCGATCGCCTGACCTATACCGCTGCTGGGACCATCCTTGGGAATAGCGCCCGACGGACAGTGCACATGGATGCTACGTTCCTTCATGATGTCCGCAGTCGGTTCGGATGTGAGACCAAGCTCGAAAGCGTGAGCCTTTACCCATGTGAGAGCAACTTCGACACTTTCTTTGAGAACATCGCCGAGCTTGCCTGTGAGCTGCACCCGTCCATTGCCGGGCATGTCGGCGACCTCAATGAACAGAATGCTACCATTACCACCTGAACTGTACGCGACGAGTCCAGTCACAATGCCGGGCCGGCTTGTCTTCTCGGCAATCTCTTCCTCAAACCTCTCACTGCCCAGGATATCCTCAATATCTTCCACCGTTAGATTTGACCTATACTCCTCCATGTGTCCACTATCCTTGGCTTCGGCAAACTCGACCGCCTTTGCGCGGCAGACGGAGCCAATCTCGCGCTCCAAGTTGCGAACACCAGCTTCCCGGGTGTATGACTCGATAATCTTGGACACAACATCTTGGCTAAACTCAACATGATCTTCAGCCAACCCGTTGACTCGGATCTGCTTGGGCACAAGATGCTGCATTGCGATGTGGCGCTTCTCTAGTGTTGTGTATCCGGGGATGTAAATTGTCTCCATACGGTCCAGCAGAGGCGCTGGGATAGTGTCCAAGCTGTTGGCAGTTGCAATAAAGAGAATCTTGGACAGATCAATAGGCATACCGACGTAATGATCCTGGAATGCGTGGTTCTGCTCGGGGTCTAACACCTCCAGCATGGCGGCCGACGGGTCGCCATGAATACTAGCCTGTCCGATCTTGTCGATTTCGTCAAGCAGAAAGACAGGGTTCGCAACTCCAACCTTCCTTAAACCTTGAACAATGAGTCCTGGCATAGCCGCGACATAGGTCCTACGGTGGCCGCGGATCTCAGCCTCATCCCTCACACCACCGAGTGAGATGCGGTGGAATTTGCGGCCAAGTGCTGTGGCCACCGATCGAGCAAGACTCGTTTTGCCGACGCCAGGGGGTCCCGCCAACAGCATGATAGGGGATCTGTCCACCTGGCGTTGAGACTTGAGAATCTGTAGTTTGGCAAGCTCGGGCTTCGTAGCGTCGTCAGCGGTAGATTTCGAATCTGATGCCTCCTCTTCGATAGGTGCCTCGGCTTTGCCAAGCTCCTCCTCGGCCTGCTTGATCTTGGCGTCAATGTCGTCGTTGATGGACTGCTTGAGTCGTAGAACAGCCAAGTACTCTATCAGTCTCTTCTTGACCTTCTCGAGACCATAATGGTCGTCATCCAGCTGCTTTTTGGCCTTTTGCAAGGTATCTGGTCCTAGGCGATCGTCGGTGGAAGCTGACCAGGGAATCTCAGCTAGCGTTTCCAACCAGTTCCTCGTAACCTGATATTCCTGGTTCATGGGCTGCATCTTCTGTAACCTGCGCATCTCTCGGTCGACAATCTTGGCCGACTCTGCAGGTAGCTTGGCATTCTCCAGTTTACGCTTGAGTTCGTCGAGTTCACTGGCTTCCTGGTCGCCATCTTGATCGTTCGGTGGAAACTGTCCAGAGGGAGGAACGAAGGCCATTCCAGGTAGTTGTGGGATGTTACCGGGTTTGCGATTCTGAGCGTCGTTGTTGAGCCTGTCCAAGATCTGGACAGGCATTGTGGTGAATGTTGTGATCTTGAAGTTGTTCTTAATACCGCCAACCTGACGTTCCAGAAGCTCGATGACCTTGGTAAGGCGAACCTTGAGGTCGAGAGCAGCCAGAACCTCAAGCTTCTCCTCGTGTGTTGTTTCCACCAGATTGGCCATGAAATCAGCCAAGAGGCCGGCCTCCTTAATCTCCCTCCTCATGATGAGCATTTCCAGTCGTTTTGTGAGGACGGGAGAGAGTACGGGGCCGGCTTTGGTTCGAGGAAGAAGTGAAGAAATCCGCAGTATTGTGACGAGTTCTCGGGATCGAGTCTTTAGTAGAGCAAATAGGTCCTGAACCTGTTTATCGGGGGGTGATGAATCTGAGATAGTGTTAGCAGCTTGAGTGCATGCCACGGGCGTCAATCAGTGTAGTGAAACATACGATCCTCAGCAAAAAATGTCACCTTGCCCTCAAAGTAAGGGCGCTCTCGAGTGATGGAATCGATACGAACTCGGGTCGTGCCTTCGACGCGCAGAGCAAACTCCCCTGTGCCCCTCCCATCAATGCCGATGATCTTGGCCGCGACAGCAAAATGAAAGAGGTCATCCTTCTTGGCAGAACCAGGAAGCACGTTCTCGATCTCTGCTGGATCTATATCTTCAGCATCACCAATGAGTCGTTGACCATTGGGGCCAACGAGTGGTGATGAGATGGGGACGCAAGCGATGGGAATGCTGTCGATTCGAGTATCGGGGCCCTTAGCAGCAGCTTGTTCGTAGACGTGGGCGAGAAGCGCGGGAATATCGGGACGGTTGGACGAGACGGGAATGCGTTGAACCAGGCCGGGAAGAAGGGTAGTTCCTCGAGCAAGAGGTATCAGGGGCAAAGTCGCTGTTGGTGGTCTGCTCATGACGATAATGATTGGCGATGACGCTGGCTAAAGGACACAATTCAAGGAAAATGCGGTACGGTGATTGAAATTGATTGTAAATGTGGTGAATGATAAAAGGAGCTATAAAGTGTTAGATTTGTAGTGAAAACTTGAAATTGGGGATAAAATGAAATGATGGTTGATGGCTATATGATAGAATAGTAAGGAGGAGGAGGCTCGGATGATGATGGTTCGTGAGGTCAAGTATAAATCGGTAGACCCTCTTCAGTAGAGGTACAGGCCCAGTAGCCAGCACGGGATGCACCCGCGGCAGGTGGAAACATGAGCATGAGTACAGTAGAAAGCTGGAGAAACACGGGGGCAAGAGCCGAAGCCGGGGGGGGGCAGGTTGTATATGTCCCCACTCTTGATATTGGATACCGAGGCATGTGTACTCACAAGCGGTGATGATGATGGAAAGGAAGATAGTAGTCAATTGAATTAATGTCGAATCTTTATTAATACGAAATGGTGGTCTTTTGAGAGTGTTTCAACCTGAAAGGTTATCGCCGTGAATAAAACCCGAGAAAATCTTTAGCTTGTTTAGCCTCTTGACGTCGCCTTCCATAGATGATGTACTTTGTTGAAGTCCAATGCCCTCACCAAGTCCTCATTTCGACAGAAACTACACCAATCCAACCATGAGCCTCACCGCATGGCAAATCATTTTGATTCCATGTTAAAAATGTATGGTCGATGCGAATACTCTCCTTGCTACTACCTACCTACCTAGTTAGGTACCTAATATACAGTACTATGAAATTTACAGCACAAATTGTCAAAGCACGTGCCTTCCATACTGCTGCCTACACTACCAAAATCTGACTAACCCAAATAGCTCTCCCGCCACCTGCACTTGCACCAAATTCACGAAAATCGCGGGGCACTTTCCCATCCATTAAACCCAAGTCGCGCTTCCAAACGCGTCGTCCCTCTTTAATCCTATGAGGATACCTAATTCTCAACTCAACCTCAACCTCAACCTCACCAACAAATAAAAAACAACACAATGTGTACGATACATCCACATCCACTCGGAACATGAAACTGTACTGACTTTACAACCTTAGCTGCATACGCCGGTTATTCAAAACCCGGTTACGGTGCCCAGGGCAACGACGACTCGGGCGGCTTCTTTGCTGGTGGTTCTCAGCAGGGCAGTCAGGGTGGTGGCGGCAAGGTAAATTCTTGCTCTTCTCTCCTCAAGGCACACATCAACACCTAACTAACAATCCATCCAGGCTTACCAAGATGAATCCCTCCGTCCCGTTACCGTCAAGCAGATTCTCGAAGCTGAAGAAGCCTACGCTGGCGCCGATTTCCGCATTGATGGCTCTCCAGTCACACAGATCACCTTCGTCGGACAGATTCGAGAGATCAACCCGCAACCTACGAATATCACACTCAAGATCGATGATGGCACCGGTCTGATCGAAGTCAAGAAGTGGATCGACGTGGATAAGCAGGATGAGGCTGATCCTGGGTTCGAGCGGGATGCCTATGTTCGTGTCTGGGGCCGTCTCAAGTCCTTCTCCAACAAGCGCCATGTCGGTGCTCACGTCATTCGCCCCATCGCCGACTTCAATGAGGTCAGCTATCATATGCTCGAGGCTACCTACGTGCATCTCTATTTCACAAAGGGTCCTCTGGGCGGTCAGGGTGGCGCCAACCCCAACGGAGACAGCATGTTCGTTGACGGCGCAGGCTATAACGACAACGCTGGTGGCAACGCAGGCCAGACGCATACGAAGCTGACTGGCTGTTCTGCCCAGGCCAAGAAGATGTTCAACTTTATAAATGACACTCCTGGCGGTAACGAGGGTATCCATCTCAACGTGATTACCAACTCAACCGGCATGTCAGTCCGGGATGTTCTCACTGGTGCGGATGAGCTCCTCGGTCAGGGTTTGATCTACACGACAGTCGACGATGAGACATGGGCAATTCTGGAATACTGATTTGACGCAATCACGGGGAAGGTTCTTGGGGTGTCAAAAGAAAAGAAAAAGAGACGGGACTGGAAGCTGAAGTAGTTGCATCAGTCCGTCTCCCATTTGTACAGTATATCAGATTTCAGAGCTGGGTATAACGGTGTTTAACGGGCAATATAGGCGGTCAACTTTATGAAGGAATGACATTTTTTTTTATGTTCAGATGTTGTGATCAGAAATGAATGACTGGAGCTAGTTGCTTTAACACTCATTGACATGAAATAAAAGCAAGAAATCAAAGAGAGGTAAAGACAGGGTTAGCAAACGCAGTAAAACACAAAATCAGAGAGCGAAGGCATCAAGAAGCGAACCATTTCCTCCAGCAGCTTAACCGAGATTCGGGGAAATCCCATCACGTTGAAGCAGTTGCTAAAACAACCTGTCACTTCAGTGCACTTCAATCAAATCACACTTGACTTCCAACCCTTTCTCCATCTCAAGCCCGTCCCATCGTCAACTCCTTGGAAACATCAAGAGAAAGGTTCGAGCATTCATACCCTCACGCTGACAGCCGACATGATAGCAGTCGCACAAGAAACAGGTCTCGCAGTCTGCGGTTCACGAACCATGATGAACATGCGGATTGGCTCGGTGCAGCGCTCAAAAACAACATCGCGAACTACGCGGAACCCAAATTTGGCATAGTACTCATTGTTGCGCTCAGTGCTGGACTCCAAATAGACCGGGCGGTTCTCAGCATCGGCCTACGTATACGTGAGCGGTCAGTGGAAGAATGGACAAAGCATTTGGAGCAGCTGAAACCTTTGTGACCATGTTGCGGATGAGTTTCCCAGCATAGCCTTTGCCTCTGGCGTTAGGCTTGGTGCCGATGTAAACGAGGTAGTAGCAGTCTTTGTCCCGATCCCCCATGACCTCTTCTTTGGTCTGGTTCAAGACGGGAATCATCTCGTTGTAGTATCGTCGGCGTCCCTCGGCAGAAAGTTGGTAGTAGAGTCTCCACATACCGCTTCGAATGACAGTCCACCAGTCATCCATTTGCTGTCCTGGGGGTAGCCTACCAGCTATGTTAAATCCTGATGCGTCTCCAAGGTATAAAATACAGATAAACAATTACCATAGAGCCACGGCATCATAGTCAGATCCAATGGCCGTCACAGTCCCCTTGTAGCAGTGGGCGGCAACCATGTAGGTCATATGGTCAACGTGGAGTTTCCATTTCTGCTCATCCGAGAGCTCTACCATGTCATCGCCGTCGAGAACGTACTTGCTCATGGCGTCAGTAGCAAACGCATGAGCCAATGCCCGTCCGGCCTCGGCAGACTCGCTAGCCTTGACCAGGCGGACGGAGTTTTCCCAGGCAGAGGGCACCAGCGAGCGATCCCGCCACTTGGCCACGGCCGTACTACCGTTGGGAGAGCTTCGATTATTCTCCATGATGGGCTTTGCTCTTTAGGCGATATTATAATTGTCTGTGACTGAGGAGTCCCTTCCATCTCGGAAAGGACGCCGGTGGGTTCTAAGCATAACGATCCGAACCCGAAGCACCTAGACTTACATGATATGCCTTGAATACTATCACCTGTATGAACCAGCGAGAGTTGGGTTCTAGAGACGGGCGTAAACCTTGAAGGATGACGCAGGCAATTGAGACTTGTTCGGAGTTCAACCGACATCAAGGTAATATAAGAGCGATGAAGCCCTCAACCAGGATTTTGATGTAAATGACGAGATGGGTTTAGCAATCTCAAGTGTTGGGCGTCTTGTATGGAGACGGCGTGGAGAATTGTGACTGAAACAATGGACAAGTTATGCACGGAAGAGGAGAGTGAGTTGAAGGCTATGAAGCCAGCATACACGGGTAACCGAAGAAGAGTAGACGACGACAGCAGTGTGTTTCAAAGCGTTTTGCCTGCAGCGAATCTTTCTGGGCAGAGCTATACAGAAGCCTCTTATGAGATCTCGATAGCAAAGGTAGCAGATGTTGGTAGAGTTAATGAGAAAGGGGTTGGATCCAGTAATGATGGGTCAATAGCGAGCAGAGGAGCAGGTAAAAGAAGAGAAGGGACAGTGAGAGAGGAGTGAGCTCAACAAGGGTTTATGTAGGTTCACAAATGCTCCCTTCTTTTGCGGCGGCAATCAGTTACGATGTGCAAGCCCGCCCATCTGCAATGTAAATGCGAGCGCCTCGTGTGACTGACGATGTCATTGGCCACGTATTGATAATAAATACCGTGGGGTGAGCTTGGCTATGCAAATCTCGCTGGACGACATGATGGTCTCAAATCTCACAAAGGGTCCATGTATATCGTAGTACAGTAATACTACCAATAGATGGCTCTGTTGAGTATCTGAGGGCGCATGATGAGGTGGGGTATGTCTGAAATGACCACTGGCCAGCAGACGAACCATGTTATAAAGTTATCTCAAAGACCTGAAGCTAGCCAGTCATCGCTGCAGTCGAGGTCGTGCTATGTTTCTCATCGACATAGGCGGAACGAGACAACGGCGTGAGACTGTACGATAACGTCAAGCGAGTGTCCTGGACGAGGCGGATTGACGTCGACAGTCTCCCCGCTTTCCCTGTGGAAGTTGAGGCCGCGCCAGAGGATGTCGAGAGGCGATAAGACAAGTTGTATTTCCATCAAAGCCGAACGCAAGCCACTAGTCTATACGCCAGGTGCAGGGTCCTAGTTTGGTCACTTGAGCAAGTCAGCAGAATCCTCCCGAGATCCAACAATACTGTAGATCATTAAAATGCTGGCGTCTTCCTCTCTAGCAGATACAACAACTCCGACTGGTGGCGTCTTTAGTAGCGCTCTGTCTTGGTTTGTCATGTATTGACTTGTTAGCTGCAACGGTTCGCAACGGCTTTCTCTTGCCGGGCTAACGACAGGGTCTTGGTTTGTATAAAAGTTGCAAATATCTTGTATTATCGATCGACAGAAATCGCTATTAAGTAGCCTCTTTGTTCAAGCATCTGAATAACAAACATCGCAGTCTCGGGTTCGCAAAGCTCCAGTAGACGTCAAATTAAGCGAAATGAGCTCTCATCATCTCCAACCAGAATCGACAAATGCGAGAGCGGATATCTATGCGGAGCGACTGCCAGCATTTATGCAACGTACACCCTACTTCTTCTGCCATGAATTTTGCTGCGGTAGTTATTGTTCCTCTTCTTGGAGTTCTCATTTATTCGTAAAACGTCAATCGTCATAGCATACGTCGAATTTCCTGCTCGTTCAGGTACTTGTCGAGACCAGTGTCAAGATTCTCCCACCATTCAAACAGCATGGTGTTGCAAATAAGCTTGAACCAGGGGGTGAAGACAAGGTTGGGGTCGTTGAAGAGAGTCTTGAGCTTATCGGCGGTAACGTATTGGGTGTCCCGGACTTCGTTGGGGTTTACATTGAGGTCAACATTGGCCTTGATGAAGAGGATGTAGTCAACTGCGTCAATGGTCAGCTTGTAGTCAGATTAGATAGCCGCGGTTGTGCGAAAACTTACCCTCGTGCTCGCCCCATTTACCGTCGCTAGGGGCCTTGTAATGAATTCGAGTAAGGAAACGGAAGTTCTCGAAAGGGACCTGCTCCTTCTTGATACCCAGCTCATGATCGAGCTTGCGCTGGGCAGCACGCTTAACACCAGCAATTGCGTCCTCGAGAGATGAGCCAGTTTCCGTGGGGATGTTCAGGGGGTGTGAGCAGCAAGTGTTGGTCCACATATCAGGGAATGTAATCTTCTCGGTGGCGCGCTGCTGGAGAAGCAGTTCGTTCTTGTCGTTGAAGAGAAAGACGGAGAATGCACGGTGAAGCAGACCCTTATCGATGTTGGTCATGAGATGGCCTGGCGCAGTCAAAGTTGGCATTATTGAACTTAGGTATGGGGATATGGAAAGTGGATAAAAGCTGGTTCAGTACATACAAATCTTCTTGCTAGCAGTACCAATTGGCTTATCGTTCTCGTCGAGAACAATGCAAACCTCGTCCATGAGACGAATCTGCTCCTCATCGTGACCGGACAGGGGCTCAGAGCTGGTGTCAATATCCGGGAAGAGACGGAGCATGGCCTCAGCCGTAATAGGCTGGGCAGTAGTGGTAGCCGTGACAGTGGAAGACATTTCGAAGAGTCACGAGGAAAGAGGAACACGCCGATGATAATGAAGCTTCGAAATGAGGGAGAGATAAGAGGGCGCACGGTAAAGAAAACAAGAACAAGGACAAAAAGCTGAGGCGGTCTGTCACGAACTAAAAAGGACGCCCTCAATTTAAGGACGTTTTCTCGGTGGTTATTTGCCCCTCCAAATTCTCATGAGCGCCTGCCCCTCCATCCCCGAAAACCCACCAGGGGAAGGTGGAAAGTGTGGTCGGTCCACTACAACCCGCCACTAAGAAGGAGGATCTTTGTCTCTCTATTGGGGGGCCCTGTCACTGTGAAAGGGGCCTTGCAGGCTGCCAATGCCAGTAAGTAAAGGAAGGGTGGGTCGCAATCAACTGAAGATTGAGGATTCGAGAGTAGGCAATTAAAGACGTTAGTCAGCCACCTCGGTGAACCTCAACTGGGCATGGTTCACGTGTGGCCATCTTGGCTAAAGAGGGTAATTATCAGTCAGTTGAGTACTCTGTAGTTGTCTTTGATGCGTACTTTGGCTTCATTTGATAGCTTGGGGGTCATCATCTCAACGTTTTATGGGTGGATTTCCACAAACAACAGGTCAACTGTTGTAATCATAACAACTCTGGTAGATCGGCAAATAAGTCATCCGTAAAGAATGGCACCAACTGCTCTCCCGACTGTACGGGGTTACAAGAGCCCGTCGTTCATCGTTGATCATGGAAAACTCAAGTCATGAGCACGCAGTATAACAACCGTTCATCGGCTGGTGTTTATAAAGATTTCATTCATCCACCACCCATTCTCCTGCCATAGCTCATGGTTGAATACCTCGACCCAACTATAGCCCGTCCAGCCTCCAGCAAACCTCAGCACAAATCATTGTAATCAACTAAACGGACATGCCAATGTTTCCACAGAAAACCAATTCAAGATTGAGCCAAAAATCTATCAAGTAAACATGGCAACATTGAAATGAGAGGTGTCCACGACACCAACTTTGTCGGTTGGCTCTGAGCTTTCACTAATACGAGTTATTGCTTAAGCGGGGTTCATAGCACCTGGCACCTCCAACTACTGGCTATGGTGATCAGGGGAAGCCGTCCAAGCGTGGCTGGAGCTTGCTTCGTCATTGTCAACTTCAAGCCTCATTATCTTCCATCACCTCCGGCCAAACAGCCTTCCTACTGATAGCGAAAGGAGACATCCAAACCCCGACTCTCGTCTTACAAACATCTCGCAATCTATCCATAACCGCGACGACCGACTTACCTATCACCATTCTTAAGGTTGCTGGCGCCATAGCCAACCCCCATCGCAACCATGGCCCCCAAGATTGAAGCCCAAGAAATTGAGACGTACTGGAACATCTTTTCCGCTCGTACAGGTGGTGGCCAATTCCTTACCGGAGAACAAGCTGCTCCTGTTCTCAAGAATAGTGGCATGCGCGACGACCAGCTAGAGAGAGTATGGGATCTTGCCGACGTAGACAACGATGGAAACCTCGACTTTGAAGAATTCTGTGTCGCAATGCGAATCATCTTTGATATACTGAATGGGGTATTTTCTCCCGAGCTTTTTCTTGATTTATGGCCTAATAACTTATTGATAACCAGGAATATCAAGACGTACCCACCACGTTGCCCGACTGGCTTGTACCCGAATCAAAGGCTCATCTTGTACAAGCAAGCCGAGCCATTACCGGCAAGCAAGTGCAGTTCGAGCAAGTCGAGGACGATTCGGACGACCTGGGACTCAAGGATGGCTTCGAGTGGTACATGAAGCCTGAAGACAAGGCCAAGTACGAACAGATCTATCAGGAGAACCGTGATATGCGTGGAGAGATTGCTTGTAAGTGGCCTGACAGGATTGCCTTGAGAAACTAGCAACTGATGTGGACAAGTTAATTCCCTGAGCGATTTATACGAGTCCCTCGATGTCCCCGATACAGATATTCGCTCCGCTTGGAACCTAGTCAACCCCTCAGCGCAGCCGACCATCAACAAGGACGCCAGTCTTGCTTTCCTCCACATCCTAAACTACAGACATGAGGGCTTCCGAATTCCTCGCACCGTGCCTGCATCCCTTCGTTCAAGCTTCGAGCGTAATCAAATAGACTACCAGATCGATAATCAGCCCGCCGGTGCCAACTCACGATGGGCTACCAAGGCCGACGATTCAACTAGCACTGGACGCAAGGCAAAGTTTGGCGATCAGTACCTGACCCGCCTGGGACGAAGCGGCTTCAAGACAGCGGGAACAGACTTTTCGACGGAGAAGACGGAGGACTGGGAAGAGGTCCGACTAAAGCGCAAGCTACAGGATCTCGAGGAGAAGATCGCCAAGGTCGAGGAGATTGCGGAGCGCCGAAAGGGCGGCAAGCGAGATTCCAAGCCTGCGCTCGTTAAGAAGGAACTCGACCAGCTACTCGAGTACAAGCGACGTGAATTAAGAGACCTGGAGGAGGGCAAGGGCAAGAGCGCCGTAGGAGGCAGTCTCAAGAGCATACAGGAGGATCTCCAGACGGTCCGTGAGCAGGTCGATGGACTGGAATCGCATTTGAGGTCGCGCGAGCAGGCTCTGGAGCAGATCAGGAGAGAGATTGAGGAGGAGAAGAGGGGGTAAACGGAGGCTTAGTGCACGAGGGCGGCAGTTGACCATATAGCTTGTATGACTTTTACGGCGTTTACTACCATGGGATGTGTGGTACTTCTTCTATTCAAGCTCGCCCTATACTCTAGAGAGGTGATTTTTCTATATTCGCGGAACCACTAATCCTCCATCATCATCAGAACATGCTCCCGTCCACATATTTTTGCGTTCTCTCCGTTCCCAACGTCCTGCCTTTGACTGCCCATACTGCAAATGACGGTACAGGCACAAAATTGAGTCGTCCTGCTCCTCGACTCCGACCGGTAGAGCATAGGAAGGCGTCGACGAGAGGCCCAGCAACTTTTTCTGCTGGCTTGCCCTTGAGTGCGAGGTCGATGTTCTTATGGACGCCCGCAGCTTGTGCTTCAGTGATCATGAAGCTTGCGCGTGGTTTTGAGACGATGTCTCCCACAGCCCATACATTGTCTGTTGTCTTGATGCGCATCTCATCGCCGACATTGGCGTATTGATTGTCATCTAACCACTCCTGAGGCAAGAATCCGGAGTTGGGTCGTAGTCCCATGGTCGGCAGATATGCATCCGTAACGATGGTGGTTGCATCTGAGAGAAACACTTCCGTCTTGTCTTGAGGGGTTTCTCTTGCGTCTTCCACACGGAGATTGTTTCGTATCTCGACGCCAAGTCGCCGCAGTTCGTGCTCGACGGATCCCGCAATACTATCTCCGCCAACTAGGCGATCCCCGGAAGATATTAATACGACCGAGGTATCCGGATAGGCGTATTGAATCTCTCCCGCAAGTTCCACGCCGGTAGGGCCACCGCCTGCAATAACTATATGCTTCGCCTTGTCAATTTTCTTGGAAGTGCTGTTCAAACTTTCGAGAATCTCATCATGCGAGCCAGATGCCTTCCAGGGTAGCGCAGGATGAGCTGCCTGTGCCCCTGTAGCGAGAACAAGGTGATCATAAGTGAGGATGATTGAGGGGCCATTGTGATCCGGCTCAGGATCTACATGGATAGTCTGCGAAGAAGGGTCTACTGAAGTAGCAGTGCCAACGATGAATTCGACGCTTCCAGTGGGATATTGTTCGAGACCGGGTTGAATAGGTGCGAGAATCTGATCATGGTCGACGATGTCTGGAATGACAGCACGAACAGAAGCAAGGTTCCAGTAGAAGTGAGTATTCTAGAGCGTAGGTGTTAATTTCCATTCATTTTATCATAGGCTGAAGTGTGGAAGTGGTGATACTTTCGAAACGAGTATGACTTTGAGGTCCTCGTGGTGTGGTTGCGTATACTTGAGTAGGCGGTGGGCAACACCTAACCCACCAAGGTTGCCACCAAGAATAACGATAGTTGTTCCCATGACGGGAAGTCGACTTGTGATGGGAGCGTTATACCAACTACAAGAGAGATTTGATGTTGACCGGATTCGCAAATGTATTCAAGTTATAAAGTCAAGACTTGAACGAGGTAAATTTGTGTGGATATGAGCCAGATGGGCTGTTGTGTTTGTCTATGACGAGCCAATCTTGTGCTTGTATGCCTCTCACCTTGAGGCTTGTTCTTTCCATTGTATAGTCGCCCAACGTTCGATGGCTGCCTTAGCATTGTGGAAATTTCCGAAAAATTCACCTATCATCAAGATGGATAGGTGGATGAAGAACGCACCGAAAAAACATTATGTGATTATTCCTTGAGTGAAGAAGGTAGCATGCGCGTTAAGGCGGTGTCCTTTGGGAAACTTCGGCGTATAGACATTAGTAGATAGGTAGGTAGTAGGTAGAGTCATAGCTTTCTCTTTCATCCCAATCACTGAAGCCCAGCATTTGGTATGATAGAATTCTCTTTAAGTATATTTGTATTAGAGCATAGGAGTACGCAGATTGCTGTGGCCCTGAAGAGAATCCTACCTAGGTACTTACCTAAGTAGGTAGGTAATCGTAAACTTCCAGACATTCCAAGGTCTCTCTTTCCATCATCGCAACAAAATGACGGCTTATTTCGGCCTAGCCAATATACAAATGTCCATCTTCCATGGAAGGCAGGTGATGGTGATTTTCCTTCCCTTCCGCTCCACCTTGGGCCAATGGTCTTCCCCAAGACGTCACACCTGCGCTGTCCCAGGTCATCTTCCCATCTCTGGCCCCTCCTTCCCAC
>JABFFC010000123.1:0-57307 GCA_013623535.1 Fusarium penzigii
TTCCTACCCTCCCCACTGACGCAGGGGATTTAAAGATGGATGGATGGATGGGTGGGTGGGTTTCTATTTTCCACTTTGAGCATGTTTGGGTGGGTTTGGTGGAGTTGGAAACGATGGAGAAGAGGTCTACACGGGTAGAATGAATGTCTGATCAAGGGAGTAAGGACGAGAGACAGGTAACTTTGGATATATGATGAAGGATGAGAAAGAAGTAAGGCTTTGCAATTGCAACATCTGCCGAGGAACTAGAAACCATGACCATGGTCGGGGGACGAAACAACAACAAACTTGGGAGGCTCGAGCTTTAACACAGGGGTCCTGTCCTGTCCGTCTGTCATGTCATGTCATGTTTTTAGTTCGTGGAAGAATCAAGAATCAAGTGAGGATTGGTATAGTATAAATGTCTGGGTTATAAAACCAACAAGCCCCGTTGACCAAAGATATTAACACATGTCTCAACCCCGAAACCGGATCTCCTGTGATCATTCAAAGTGTATGACCTCTCGAGTGAGGAGACGGAAGAAACCTCGTGACTCGTGATTCGTGACACGACCTACCAACTGTGTATGGTATGTCGTCTAAGAGGTGAGAGGCAAAGAGAGGGGAAACCGCACCAAGCAGAATGTGTGAGTCAGTCAGCTCTGATAGAAGAGAAAGAGTGAGAATCACAATTCCTCAGCCGTTGTCAACACTCCTTTACGATTTCTACAACAGCCGCCACAGCCCCATGAAAGTCGTGCCAATAACGCGAGCTATTGTTTCGTTGTTACTATTCTTTTCTTTTTTTTTTTTTTTTTCTCACTCTCACACTCTAACACTTTCCAAGAAAGGACTAGTAATTGATAGACATGACAGACAGACACCTAAACGTAGGACTTTTTATTCCTGCAGGGAGAAAAGAGGACTTTGTCGTTTCTTTCTTCCTTCCTTCTTTTCTTTTCCTCTCTCTCTGCCTAGAGGAACCCTTGCTCCATGTTCCAACAACCTCGTCTAATGGAAATTTCGAACCCATTTACTACACAGTCTCGCTCTTTCGCTCTGCCTGATTCACAAAGGCCTACAAAAGAAAAAGTGGAGAGATACCAGAGGCCGTCTCGAAAAATCCCCGGCAAACTCCACCAAAGTACCATGATTATCATCATACCCATACCATAATTATACAGTAGCATGATAGAGAAGGAATGCAGTAGTAGTTGAAGGATCAACATGGCCTTGTTTCCCCTAATTTTCCAATTCATCACATGCTTTTTTACCTGACTCGTATAATCTTATCATCCATGTCCATATCCATATCCATATACAAGTCTTATCTCAAACAATCCCAAAGAGGCGACACTGCCATCCGCATGCAGCCGGGAGATAACAAGGAAAATAAGCGGGGGATAAGCTGTCCATGATGATATCCATCAGCAACAACAATCCCTTATCTCAAAATCCCCATCCATGATCATCTCTCGTTGTTTGTTCTTGGTATATTAGTACTCAGCCATCACATGTCGAATCTAACCACCTACTCTATTCGATCTAGAAACCAAAAAGTCATGGTGTCGGTCGTGTCAACGATCATGCCCTTCGTTTTCGAATGGCGAAATCCCATCATAACATGATGATGAATGGCGTCAGTAGAGATTCCATATTCGCAATCCGCTTCTTGCCTAGAATGATCCCCAAGACGAAACTGCGCCCTGGAAAGAGTCTCACGTAAAAAGAGAGAAAGAGAAAAAAAAATAATATAACCCGATGACATTCTAATCATGATAGGTACTTGCACATCACTCATACTGAAATAAAGGGTCCCCCAACACAATGCTCGCATCTAACATCTACACCATCACCATACAACCCCTACCCTACCACTGCATTCTTCTCCCATTCGGGCAATCCGGTCAAACACTTCATCTACCTATCATCTGTGACCATATTCACTTCCTCTATTCTGAGCTTGTAGCACATGTCCAGCCTTTTGCCCGACAAATCTCGGTTGCAAATGTATCCCAAGTCCGTCGTCTAATACTCCATGATTCCAAACACAACCACCAACTCATTCCACGACTGACTAGTGATAAGGTTTATCAATTCTCGTCTACGCCCTCGCCATTATCTAAAAGTTCTATCTCTTATAAGTGACATAAACTATCCGTAAAAGCAGATTATTCACATACATCTTCACCCAATCTCAGCGCCATCTCTCCCATCGTCTCGTTACATCAACCACGTGTAACTCCATGATTGCATCGGACCTAAACCCCCAATAACTTTCCTCCAGATCAATCTTCAACACTTCAAACGACTTCTTTCCTCTCACCCCCTCAAAGTATCTTCAATAAGCAAGCTGCGCGTCTCTGAGAAAGAAAAAAAAAAAGACAAAAAAAAAGTAGCCCTTTCTACACCGAAATGCACTGCAACCAGTGCTTGGCGATCCAGCACTCACCTCCCACCATTTTCTGGTTTCAGCTGCTGGAATATTGAGGCCCCTTTCCCTAGTAATCTAAAGTGAAGAAAGGTGCAGGTCGCCTACAGTCTCTTATTCTTCATGTGTCATGTCGTACATGTCGGATGCATCAAAGGTAACACATCTGCATGTTTCTTATGCCGACCTCTCATCCTTGAAACGCCATGAAAGCCAATAATGTCTACGAAAGACGAGACAATCCATGCTTGTATGAAGTGACTTGTGACTTGTGCGAGTTGGCCGAAAACTCAGTTTCACGGCATAATTCCAGCGCAGACTATGAGGCTTAACTACTGCACCGTGAGCCCCTCCGATCCGCGCGGTGCTTCGGCTCCCCACTTGTCTCCGTCAAGCACGGCGTCACGGAGCCGACCAAAACCATCACCAGCACATCTAAGTCGTCCAGCCCCCATATTATAGAGATGACACTCACTTGGGTATCAACTATGAGCATGTGGACTCTAACAAAAACCAAGTATATGCTACCAATGCAATGTAGTACTTCCTCGACATCGTCAATCCCTTCGAAACCACTTACACCGGGCAACGGATGCTAAGCTCGTCAATGTAAACACCGAACTCTAACACAACCTACTCGGGTTCATCTTGCCGTGGTAGAGCGAGTGAGAAGACCCGAGTAACATGTTAAGAAATGAAACCCGTCGTCATCACTGACCTAACTGTTGTTGTCCGTAACACGACTTGAAAACCAGCATCTCCCAGTAACGCATATCACTAGTAAAGTGTAATACACCTGCTCATACTAAACAAACCCTCTTGACTCGACAAGAAAAACACGATAGTATGGGTTTGCCAGTTGGTCGTCGTCTCCTACATGACATCGCTATCATGCTTTTCATTAACATCCATTGGCTGTCACTGTACTACACGCGACCTAGATTATCATGGGGGGAAATAATTGCATCTTTTAAATCGCGGGTATCCAACTTGTACAAGGCTAATTCGCCGACATGGGAACTCCCGCCAAAAACGCCTCCCGTGAGCATGCCTTGTCCGGCAGCTGGGTATCTATGGAAATTCTCTCTCATATCATCGTTCTCATGGATGTTTTTCTCGTCCTTTCCCACCCAATGCCTCGGTGCTCCGTCTACCCAAAATCAATTGCAAAACAAAACAACGAAATTCTTCAAATAATTTTCCAAACCTTTCGCTCAACCTCAACCTCTTGCCCACCAGAAAAAAGAAAGGAAGAAAACCCTGTGCAATTCCACCACTTAGTGACCCTTGGCCTTCTCAACATTGGGAAGCTCGTTGAGGGCCTCAGCGATGGTGTCAATACCCTTGCGGAGCTGCTCCTCGGAAATCACCAGAGGAGGAGCGAAACGGATAATATCGCCATGGGTAGGCTTGGCCAGAAGACCCTTGCTCTTGAGCAGCAGGCACAGATCCCAGGCAGTTCGGCCGTTGGCAGCCTTCTCGTCAATGACGACAGCGTTGAGCAGACCCTTGCCACGGATGACCTTGAGGATGGGGTTGTTGAGAGCCTTGAGGCTGTCTCGGAACATGTTACCCAGCTTCTCAGCCTTGGCAGTGAGGTCCTCCTCCTCCATAATCTCGAGAGCTCGAATAGAAACGGCGCAGCCCAGAGGGTTGCCACCATAGGTTGAACCATGGGTACCAGGCTCAACAACGAGCATGACCTCCTTCCTGCTGAGGACACAGCTCACAGGATACATACCACCAGAAATGGCCTTGCCGAGGGTAACAATATCGGGCTTGATGTTGGCCCACTGAGAGCAGAGCATGCGACCAGTTCGGCCGATACCAGTCTGGATCTCATCGCAAATGAAAAGGACCTTGTGCTTTGTGCAAAGCTCCTGAACCTTCTGGAGATAACCTTCATCGGGAACCACAACACCTGCCTCACCCTGGATGGGCTCGCAGATGAAGGCAGCGGTTTCATGGCCATGGGTCTCAAGGACCTCCTCGAGATCGGCAATGTTGTTGTATCGAATGGGCTTGCCAGTGCTGGGGTTGTAGGCGCCAATGTTAGGGACATAAGGGCCGTAGTTCTCGCGTGACTCAGGGTCGACAGATAGAGTAATGGCGGTCATCTGCGAGAAATTGCTTAGCATGGGGTTGAGGATGCGACGCAACTGCGTCAAAGTCGAGCTGATCATGAACTTACAGTTCGACCGTGGAAGTTCTCAGTAACACCAAAGATCCAGGCCTTGTCCTGAGGAATTCCCTTGACCTTGTAGGCCCACTTGCGAGCGAGCTTGATTGCCGTCTCGACGGCCTCGGCACCGGTGCACATGGGCAGACTCATGTCGTAGCCGAAAACGTCGCGAACCTTCTCAGCCCACTTGGGGAAGACATCGTTGTGGAAAGCGCGAGAGCTCAGAGTGAGGCGACCAGCCTGCTCAGTAAGGGCCTTGACAAGCTCAGGGTGGCAGTGGCCCTGGTTGACAGCACTGTAAGCGGAGAGGAAGTCGAGGTACTGACGACCCTCAGGGTCCCAGACGTTGACACCCTCAGCTCGGGCAAAGACAACGGGGAGAGGGTGGTAGTTGTGTGCGGCGAACTCGTTCTCAGCAGCAATTGCGCTCTCGGTAGAAGAGGCGTGAATTCGGGACTTGGTGCCGTTGGCGTGGGGAGACATGTTGTCGGTGTTGGTGGGGAGTTATTTCAGTGGTAGGTGAATGCGCCAGGCCTGAATGAAGGTCGCGAGAGTTAGCATGGTGTTGACAGACAAGTTGGGTGAAGGAACATGTTTTGTGGAAAGTCAATCAAACACATCATGGGAAAATGATTAACGGAATGGCAGTCATGAGAAGGCGAGGAAGTTTGGTGTAGAGATGGCGGGGTGGAGGGGTAGAGGGGCGTGGAAAGAGACATGTACGTACTCAAAAAGACAAAGGCAAAGGAAGTCTATGGACTTGATTGTCTTGAGTGTTGAATTGAGAGTGTTGTTACAAGGATGGGAAAGAATGAGAGATGATGTTCTTGATTGGCGAGTATGAAGAAGAGAGAAGAGAGGAGGAAGGAAGAGAAAAGAAGCTGAACCGAGCCGGGAAACTGGGCTCTTTAAAGGACAAGACATGACAAGACAAGACAAGGCAAGAACGGAAGACCCAGGAGCGGAGGCGGCATCGGAGAACGGTCCACGGGAGGGCCGTTTCCAAGGAAGGTCGGGTCCCAAAGTCACACTTGCTGTGCCGGGGGGGCGGAAAGTGACATGTGGGAGCTACATGATGCTGTGTGGGCATGGGGAGAGGAATGACCTAGGCTCACGAAGAATGGGAAGGACGAGAAAAAAATTGAGTAATTGTTTTCCTCTCGGGATATCCTCTGCGGCTTCCAGCGGAGGCTGTTAGGTAATTATTACTGCAGAGGCCGAAGGTTGGTGATTGTGATTGTGTCTGTTTGATACAAAAAGTCGACACTATACCCCTAAGTGCAAGTGTGAGCGAAAACATGTCCCCTAAGTGCAGGAGGTAGCGATGGAGCGTGGGCATGTGCGGGCGGCGGCGGCGGGGTGGAAAAGATACGAGAGGGGGCGGATTGTAGGTGTGTGTTTTTCTTCCTGCTAGCCGGCGAAGGTTGAGAGGGCGGGATAAGAAAAAGGATGGAGCACATGATGCTTGATAATGACGATGATTATGGATGTGATTAACTTGGTTTGGACGGCTGGTCTTTTTGTGAGGTTTGTTGGATATGCTGCCTGGTTGTTGGTGAAGGGGTGTAGCTTGGCGACATGACGGTCAGGTCAGTGGTCAGGTCAGGTCAGCTTGTATTTCCAGGACTTGGTAAGAAGCAGGATGAATGTAGCGGTTCACTTTCAGAGGATTAATATTTTGATGAGCATAACGGGCAGTGGGATAGGAAGACTGTGTGATGGGATGGCGATACGTAGGTCTGGGACGTCCACTTACACAATACCTAGGAATTATACTCCAATGGTTTGCGTGATGATCTTAGTATTCGCACACCGTATCATGCAATTTCCATGCCACCGTACCAAATTCTAATATGACTCGCTCACTAAAAACTATCGTCGACCTTTTTGGATCATGTTACCATCGAAATGGAGGTCAAGGAGGCTCTGAATCAACTTCCGAGACTGACAGTCAATCTGGGGATGAGGGGGGAAGGGCGCCACCTTGTTAAAGTCTAGTGTCTCTTTGGTGGGGAGGGCTGCTGGAAAACAAGGGTTCTAAGGCGTGAGATGTGGTAGTCACTGGAGGGAAAGCTGGAAAGGCGACCAATGAAGAGGGTTGAATTACTACCTACTGTGCATTTCATTTCATTCAAGTTGATGCGAGACGTGGAATGATGTTGATTTTTTTTTTTTTTTTTTTTTTCAAATGAGACGAAACACTTCACAAGATCTGAGTATACATTCTCACTTTCATCAATGGGTTTGAACACTCATTCATCGAAAAAAACATTGCTTCATAGATGAGCATACCATCAAAGCGACGAATGAAATCAATTCCCATCATGACACTGGGAATTCCTCACCAAGGCCCTGTTCCAAGATTCCCAACTGAAAAGAGAAGAAAAACATGGTGCCAATCAACCAGGCCGTACACACCCCCAGAATCTGTCATTCATCTGTGACCCCCAACTGCACCCTCCATCATTATCTAATTCACCATCTCGCCCCATCCATTCCCAAGAACGTGGGATGGTTTTGCATGAGCCGATGGTGCCCTTCTCTACACCGGGAACTTGCAAATGTGGCTGAACATGTGCCACAGCATCGATGGCATGTGGCTAGTGGATGGGAAGTGGATTTCTGGTGATGATACAGGAAATGGGGTATTGAGCTTTGTTACGTACTTTTGGCCGCCGGCCAAAGTACTATTACGTACCTAGATCCAAGGCTCCGCTAGATACAGATATCTGAGTTGACTCGTTTCTAGATCCAAGATTCAACGATTGACTATGACCTGATACAATACAAGTAGAATCATGCCTAGGAACTATTCAAATAGCCCAACCTCTTCAAGTTCTGTTCTGTCATATTCAAATCCTCCCCCCAAAACCACGTTGGGAGCAGACCACATGTCCAAAATGCCAGTTTCCAGCCAAATGGAAGCCTTTCGCATGCTCAGTTAACAGCCATGTAGTTCCATTGAGGCTCTGCTAACAACGTGCTTGTGCAGAATATAGATCCCAAGTTAACTCTCAAAAAATGTCATCGGCATGAAGGAGATGTTCAGAAATGGCGTTTCAGGGGTTGACAGCCAATTACAGCACTAATCAACCACTAAAACTCCACAAAACGTCGCACCCATTCAACCAGCAAGGCCACCTGTAGCTCTCTTGAACATCAACCTCCATCTAACCCACACAGGTACCTACCTACCTTATTGTACTTGTTCCCAACGCAAACCACCATCACATGGAATTTCATCATAGTATCTCATCAATTGACGCTTAAGCCATGTCGTCCTCAACTTCGAAAAAGAAACAATCCCCAGAAGCTGTACGAGCTTCCATTATAGATGAAGCACGCAACCACAGAAATCGACCCGTGTTTCTTCGCGACATCATCATCATCCGTCTCATTAACGCCTGGTGGTTGGCTACTTTCTTTCAGCCGGATGAGTTCTTTCAATCTCTAGAACCGGCTTGGGACTTGGCCTTTGGGAATGGAAGTGGTGCATGGTTGACTTGGGTATGTTCGTATTCTTCTCATCCAGCTCCATCATGTGAATACACACTCTATCGATATGAATACACACTCATCACCTTAATCTTTACATTCATGTTCACCCCAACCAACGTCTTTCCTTTATCCATCTTGCTAACACCATCTAGGAATGGAAATATCAACTCCGATCATCTCTTCATCCGGCTCTCTTCGCCGCTCTCTATCTCGTCGTGGACTTCATATCAACTCACATCCTCCCTGTTGGCATTCTACGCGCCTCCATCCTCGTTGCTGCTCCTCGTGCTCTGCAAGCCGTCATCGCCGCTATAGGAGATTGGTACACATGGCAGCTCGCCGTGACCATCTATGGACCTAATAGCAATGTCTCCTTCTTTGCTGTGAGTACTATTAACCTCTTCATCAAAGACTGAGCAGACTTACAAAATGATATCTAGCTCTTCCTTCAACTCTTCAGCCCATGGCAATGGTATTGTTCCACTCGAACTTTTTCCAACTCTCTCGAAATGACTCTCACCGTCATGGCTCTCTACTACTATCCCTGGAATCTCGTCGGTGTCGCCCAAACCGCAAAGGAGAACCCTAAACCTGCTCCCTCCATGCTCAACGTCTGGTCTCTCCGAGCATCTCTCTCTCTGGCCGCCCTCGCTGTCGTCCTTCGCCCTACCAACATTCTCATCTGGGCCACCATCGTCTTCTTCACCTTGACCCGTCTCTCTCTCCAAGGGCCATCCCCATTGACTATGTCAACAATTACTGTCCTCTTCCGCGAAGCCATCATCTGTGGCTCTCTTGTCCTCTCCCTCTCCATCGCCTCGGACCGCCTCTACTTTGGCTTCTGGACGTTCCCTCCTTATAATTGGCTCAATTTCAATATCTCTCAGTCCCTTGCCGTATTCTATGGCAGAAATCCATGGCACTATTACCTACTACAGGGTCTTCCTCTTCTCTGTACAACCAGTCTCCCCTTTGTCCTCATGGCTATTATCAAGCCACCCTCCTCTGACCCCCTTGAAGCCAATAGCCTTAAGACGCTGACCTATACTGTCTACACAACCATCCTCGCCCTCTCCCTCATCTCTCACAAAGAAGTGCGCTTCATCTACCCCCTTTTACCCATCCTCAACGTTCTCGCCGCTCCTCGCGCAGCCTCCTTCTTCTCCTCTCAACCCGCTCCCTCTGCTCACTCACCACGTCCACGCCCTCAGATTCGTAATAAACCCTATCTCTATGCTGCTCTCGCCATCAATTTCCTCCTCACAGGTTTTCTCTCCTTCCTTCACCAACCTGCTCCCCTCACTGTCGTCAACTACCTCCGTCATGAGTACGAACGAATCCACCCGACTTCAGTACAGCTCGCACATAATTCATCGCATCCTGCAACAACACCACAGGACGAGGACCTATTCGCCCTCTTCCTCATGCCTTGTCATTCCACTCCCTGGCGCTCCCACCTAGTCTACCCAGGGCTTCATGCCTACGCCCTCACATGCGAGCCCCCTCTCCATACCCGACCTAACACACCTGAACGTGACACCTATCGCGACGAAGCCGACCGCTTCTACGACGACCCCGTCAACTTCCTCCGTCGCGAACTCTTCAACACCACCAACCCGTTACCCTTGCCACGCTACATCGTAGGCTTTCACGGCATCGAACCCTGGTTGAGTGAGTTTACCGAAACCCCCGAGGCGCAGAAGATGGGATTGACCAAGCTACGGCGTGTATGGGGCGGCTTCAATGGTTTCTTCAACGAAGACTGGAGACGATCTGGTAAAATGATTGTCTGGGATACAGGCGTGTACGGGAATGCACCTGCAGAGAAGACACGATAAATCTGTATACACTTCATGTTCTTTCAAGACGCTCCTGAGGTCACAACTGGCATACGCATAGCATTTGAATTCTTCATGACTGATTCTTTTGTTCCTTTCCAAAGGAAAAGAGGGGGAAATGATACTTGAGAAAAATAGAAAAGCTCTTCCCATCCAAGCTGAAAAACTCCCGCACCGTCACACTCCTACGTTAAGAATAAGAAAATAGAAGAGAAACAAACGTCTCCCGCTTCCACAGCATATTACATGAATGTAACCAGTCATCTCCCTGTCATAGTCCCTGATCCCAATATCCATAAACGTCCACGCCAGATCAACCCAAGTCGTCCTGCCTGGCGACACACCAAATTCTCCACTGAATCTTTCATCTTCACACATAACATCAAACGCAAGAGTGGTTTCATGTACGCATCTTGCCGCCTTCTTTCACCTCCAACTATTGTTCCTGCTTTGCTGTCTCTGTTGGAGCGGTTTGGGCACCCGATGTCGGCTGTGTTGTTTCTGATAAAACTTGCTCCTCCTGCTGCTCTTTTGAGGATTCCAATACCAGCGCTGATGTAAGATCTGGCACCCTTTGAGCCTCTCCCACAACTTTTTCTTGTTCCGCATGATTTTGTTCTGCAGCCTGCACATCATCCTGTTTCTTGGTATGTTGCGTTGGCTCAGGGACCGGCGCAGTTGTTGTGGTAGTAGCAGTCATGGGTGTCAAGGTAGTATCAGCATCAGTCGCAGTTGTGGGTGCTACCGTTGGAGCTGCCGTAGGAACAGGTAGTTGTTGTTCCTGCTGTTGCTGCTGCTGTTGCGGCTGGCTAGTAGACTGCGCCGCTGGCTGTGTCACAGGTTGTACCGCAGGTTGAGGAGGAGGCTGAGTGACAGGCTGATCTTGGCCCTGATGTCGAGGGACTAGCGAGATGGTGGCTGACTGAGGGGTTGGCACGGCATTAGATGTAGGAGCAGCAGTAGGCGCAGGAGCCGCGGTAGGTTGTGGCCCTGGAGCCGCCGGTTGCTTTTCTGCCTCCTTGGGCGTGTCTCGTTTGATATCCAGGCTCTTCCCTCTTGAGGGGAAGCTTGTGGCGCTCAGATTAGCACGATCAGGAGGAGGCGATTTATTCCTCCTTTGTTCAGCGCTCTCCTTTGCCTCTCGATACTTATTCCTGATCCATCCGATAGGCCCCTTAGATTCGTCTCTGTCCTTACCATAATCGAAGCTGCCGCGTCCATCGCCCACGACGTTGGGCCTATTTGAGCTCTCGCTCTTCCGAGGCGCATGGCCAGAGCTTGATATAGAGAGGTTACTGACCTCAGCGTTGTCATTAGAGCCGATGGCCATGCGTGGCGATGTCACTCCGGGTTGTGTGGGTGCACCACTGTCAGCGTTTCTGGTCCTGGACAGACGCCAACGCCTCTTCTTCTCTTTGTCTGCCTGCTCAACTCCTTGGTCGGCGTTGCCTATTGAGTGATCATCAATCACCTGATCGATGTCTGAGCCCTCATTGAAAGACGAGTGTAGCGACGTAGGTGGTGATTTCTTAGATTTCAATGTGTTGTCGGGATGAAGACTCTGATTTGATGAAGCCTGAGATGCCCGAGGTGTCTTTTCGGAAGACACGTCACTCTTTTGTTGGGTGAGTGCCGCAGGCGGCGGGAGTTGGTTATCATGTCCGTGATGGTCATTAGGTCTACTTTGCTGCTCATGGCGTTCGCCACGTCGTTCGTCAGGGTTAGGAGGCGCCAGTGATTGCAAATGCTGCTGCTGTGGTTGTAGCTGTGGCTGTGGCTGTAGCTGGTAATGCTGTTGAAGATATTGTGGTTGTTGATGTTGCTCGGCCTCATGGTGTTGATATTGATCCATAGGATTAGTGAATTCGTATCCTGGCGAAGTCGCATTCTGATATTGGAGAGAAGTGCTGGAACTCTGAGCGCTAACATTCATGCTTCCGGGTATTCTCTTCTTCTTAAGCTTGTTAGGCTGTCTCTTGTCACTGTTGTCGGCGTTGTTCCTCTGGAAAATGCTGGGAATTGTTGGTCCTCGGTCTTTGGCTGGTGTCGCAGGGGCTGAGTGTTCTTGAGGGATTTCAAGTAGACGTTCCTGGCTACGTCCCGACGAGGTGGCCTTTGTTGGGGTGAGTTGGCCGCTCGGAAGGCCAGATGCATGCGCGGACAACGGAGACTGCTCGGGTCCATCCACTGGACTCATCTGAGTCAAAGGTTCAAGGTGAGTAGGTGACCGAGGACTTGAGCCGTCGTGTCTTTGAAAACGACCTCCGGCAATTGCTGGAGACTTCTTCGAGGGCAAAGTGTTACTCCTTCCAAGCCCGCTTGTGGTTGGTGTCGCTGTGAGGGCAGGGCTGTTGGGCGTTGAAGTTCCATCGTTTCTAGAATGCCTAGATGATACAGATCGATTTCTTCGGATCTGGCCATCCCGCCGTACGCTTGTCGCCCCCGCACTGGCGTTTGAAGCAGATCGTCCTAGGCCCGAGTTCCGTTTGGGGTTGGGAGTCAGGGGTCCGCTTGGTGTGCCGGACTCTACTTCCTTCTTGGTCTTCTCGTCGGCGGCGGTACCTTGCATACCGATGAGGAAGTGATCTTGGTTCTCGATAAGAAAGATGATGACGCATTGATTGAGGCGATACTCTTCCGGGGCCATGGCGTGGTTAGGATGAGAAAGCATTCCAGGTTGGAAAATGGCAGCCAAGTTCTGAGAGTTCATGCGGTTCTCATCCGCTTTGGCTGCAAAGACTGCCAGGAGGTCGAGGATATAGAGAAGCAGCTGCTTGTTCAAGGGCGGTAGCTCGGTGATGAGTTTCTGATACTTCTCGATAGCGGCGTTCTCATCGAAGTTGTCAACGAATTGAGGACCCTCGGCATCACCGACAGCTTGCTTTGTAGCACCGCGAAGAGGGTCACGGAACTTTTCGTATAGGTCGAGGGGAACAACTGGCTCGGGAAGGTCGTTGAGATACCGTCGCAGGACATTGGCTGCGTCGTGAACTGTATATCCATCCCAGACCAGACCTTTGCCGTACTTATCGGGAGAGTCGAATACTGTCTTGAGTTCTTTGATTCTCTTCTCTGACCCGCTCAAGCGAAAGATGCCTTCGACGCCAGTGGCTACCATCAGGTTAGTCTCATCTCGGGTTCTAGCAAGCCACTTAACAAACATACCCTTTTCTTTGAGGAATACACCACATTTCGCAACAACGATAGGAACGTATCCATAGATATAACTCTGCCCATTCTCGTCGACGAGGGAAATTGCGACGTTGGCGTACGTTATACTTTGACGAAGCGGTACCTTGAAGATACCTTGTCTTGGTTGTTCTATAATGCGAGTTAGCATAATGACCGCTGTGCGCGCAACAATGATAACGAATGATGATGTAGATGGACCACGTCATCCTGGCACATCAAGGAAAGTCAAGAAGCTATCCACTTTGGATGGGCCAGACTGGATGTGATAGACGCTGACATGTAATACCAGCAGACAAGAGAGTATGAAAGTGAGCAGCACAACGCGATTCGAGGCAGGACGATTGCGCAAGTTGAGAAGAGGTAAGTTGGAAGCTCACCTTGTGTTTCTTGATGCTTTGAAGGTAGCTTGAAGCCCTTCCACCACGACTTGAGATCGCGTTTATTCGGCGGGGATACGGCATTATTGTTCTGGTAGTTGGGCGGATTCGCCTGGTTCGAAGATGATGTGGCAGAGGCCATGGCTGTGAGAGGGGCGCGTGGCGAGAGGGAGCTGGCCAGGGTGACGAGGTGAGAGGTGCGAGGATGGTTGCTCCAGCTGGGCCTGCCCAGGTGCCTGACTCACGATGGCTCGTCTCGGCCTCCAAGTCGAGGTCGAGGGTGAGGCGACCGGTCGGGAGAGGGGAAGAATAAGTTCGAGACAGCAGAAGCAAGGTTGAGGCAAACACACGCGAAGGTCGTCTTGAAAGATGGTGAGCGAGCGAAGAAATATCGAGACGCGAGAGGGGCGGTCGGTCTGGCTTGTCGTCGGAACGATATCAAGTATCGAGGATGGCGGGTAGGTAGTTGGAGGATGGACGTAGTAAGGCTGCGAAAAGATGAGGAGCTGGAAGTCGGGCACTAGACCAAGGTGGACGACAATTGTTGTGGTTAGGGGAGCTTGCGGCTGACGCTAATACCGTAGTAAAGCTGGGAGCTGGGGGGAAGCTGGGGAGCTAATGGTTGTAGGTCCTTGGTGGGTAGGTAGCGAGGGGCTGGCAGGCAGGCAAAGGCAAGTAAAGGAAAGGGCAGGGCAGGGAAAATAAAAAAAAGGCACCAAAGTTACCTCCACTATCAAATGCCTGCCTGGGGTTTGTGGTGTGGTACTTCCAGTGAGTTTCTTCCAGTGTACAGTATGTGTGTGTGCGGCGGTGCTGGAAGGGACAGTTTGATAGTTGATTGGTAGCGTGGGGGGGGGGAGGGCGTCAAAGCGACAGGGCGTGTAAGAGTGCCAAGAGATTTTTCAGTTTCTGCTCCTTGTAGTGTATGTTGGCTGCACAGACGAGGTCCTAGGGCAACTTGGGATAGGAATAGATAGGTTATATTAATGGTGAGAGATGAGATAGGTTGACAAGGGGAGAATTGGGTGGTAGAATAAACACCGGGAATCAAGAGAAGAAGAAAAAGAGGAAGATTACAGTAAGCGAAGCCGGCAAAATACAACAACACCAGACGGTATTGAGGTTAAGAAGGGGGTGTTGGCGAGCGCTTGTGTTTTCCTTCTAGCTGTAAGGATGATGAAGGCTGCTGACGTGCGACAGAGGAGCAGCAGCGGTGCCGTAACAAAAATGGATGGGTTGGGTAAACCACAGCAAATAGAAGTGTTGTAGCTATGGGGTGTGGCGGTTTATGGCTTTGACGATGATGGCGGTAATTTAGACGTTTTCCATGGATGGTCAATCGACTCAGTCACTGATCAGTAAAGTCAATCAATCAATCAATACGTGGAGGCCCTGCGTAGGTAGATGTGGAGGTGGGCTTTTACGATGTGGCGGAGAAGATAGTGACGGGGGGGGGGTGTGAGACTGTTAGGTCCTCTAACGTAGGCAGTAGGGCAGAAAGTAAGAGTGAAATTGGATTACAGTAATGGATCAATAACTGGGGAAAGAGAAGAAAAAGTAAAGTGAGGGCAAGGTCCGAGAAATGAAGATGGATTCATAGATTCAAGAGGTCGTGTAGAAATGGCAGGGAAACTTCCACACATGATTTTTTTTTTTTTTTTTAAAGTGGGATATTATGTCTGTGCAGTCAGTCAGTAGCATATGGTGAGCCATCATTGAGTGATGCCATTTAATAAAGCCAGCTTCCTTTATTCTTGATAAATATCATAATTTATTATGCAGCCAAGAATGACAGGGACAAGGACATGGAGAAGTGAAGGGAGAGTGAAAAAAGGAAATGAAGTGAAGGGAAATCATTTAGGAACTGAGAAGGATTAGCTGCTGAAATGCCCTGCAGGAGTAAATGAATGGCCTGGGCTGTCTGACAGCGCTGGCCCGGTGTAAGTAAAAGCTGTTTCGATGTGTACATGTCAGTATGGACAATTTCGATATCAGAATATCAATGATTTAATTTACATGGAAGCTTAACACATTCTGTTAAAGCCGAATGATCAAAGACGTCGTATCTACTCTGTACCAAGGCCAGTCATTTTACATCACCAGTCTCGTTACCAACAACACGTCAACTGATATTGTACCCATCCCCATCAATCTCTTTCACACCCCCTTGTATGATCCCTCCCATGGATCACACATCCTGCAAACGGATTCCACTCAGCAGGCAGTATCGCAACGATTTCTCAATAAATACGGGTAATTAACTTGTAATTTCAACGATCCCGGTGGCAACCCTGCCTGCGGCACCACAGTCTCATGGGTTCCGGTTCTAGATTCATTCATCCTGGCACATTCTCTGATGATCGAGCTGCCATCTCTTGTAAAGTACATCCAGTATTTGACTCTTGACGCGCATTAATCTTAAAAGAAAAAGAGACGAGAAGGGTATATTCGTTTGCTTGCATATTTCATTATCATCAATTATCTTGTTTGTGTTGGGTTACAATCAATTTCTATGTACTAGGTAGTAAGTAGGCAGATACCTTACCTACTACCTAAGTACTTATTGATTACCTCGAAGCTACGCGCCACTTCATTGCATCGCATCCATCGCATGCATCCCCCCTCTATTTCCAATTTTAGAGTCTTTCCCCCCTCTATAAATAACGTCAACGTCAACAGCCAGCCTGCAGAACCAGGGACTCCCGTCGTTGACTTGACGATCATGCAGTCCGAGAACCGATGAAGCAGCTAACACTGGTTTCATGGCGAAAATGATGAAGCTTTCTTGAAAAGTCGTTTCACCACATTGTTCATATCACATCACCAGTGGCTTAATTACTAGGTACCTGACTCAAAGACAGTCCAGACTTGTAGGTGTGTAAGTTACCCCAGTAAACCAGGTCGTTCAACAAATCCTTCATCCATTGTAACTTGGAACTTTCGATTTTTGCCCAAGCTACCTATACCTAGCCGGATTACTAGTATATACTACCTAAATAGTACTGAATTCAATGCAGTGATACCGTAACGTGCTTCTAAAAAGGGTTCTATCCGTACCTAGACCTGACGTATTTCTTGGTGGCTACGTTGGAAACCTCGACGTCATCGCTTGTTTGGAATCTCTGAAACTTGATGCCCGCCCATGACCAGGACGGGTAGTACCCAGCATTTTTTGGGGCACGTGCACGTTCATGTGAATTGACGTATCGACACTTCTAACAAATATTCGGTTTACGCGATACTACGTATGATGAAGCACAATAGTAAGATAGCGAGAAAAAAAGAAAGAAAAATAATGAAACAAAATGGCCTATGTATGGTCTTCCAGCTGATTGAATACTAATAATCGAAATTAATACCAAGTACTCTAATAAAAACCACGGACACCAATGTCTTACATCAAGCCCAAAACTTCCCCAGACCTGGACCTATTAAAACGCACCCTAAAAATCTCGGGGGTAAAACGATAATGCGATCCCGCTGATAAGCAACCCCCGGCGAACGACACGCCGGACTCAACCTCACCCAAAAATTCAGCAACCTTCTTTCAAGTCCTCACTATCAAAAAGCTCTTCCACCCATATCATCCTCACAACTCCCCCGCAAACACAATCAAAATGGATATGTAGGTTTACTCCTCTCGTTGCAATAATACGCCGATGGAAAACTAACTTCAATTCTAGGCTAACCGCCAACGAGCAGCGCATGCTGGAGCAGCGCATGCAGAAGCGTCAAGTCAAGGAGTTTATGGGCGTATGTCTCATCTCCTTCCCCTTCAATCCCACCTCAAACTAATCCTTTGATTCTTAATAGGCCTTTGGCGGTCTTGTCGAGCACTGCTTCATCTCCTGCGTCGACGACTTCACCTCCAAGGCCATCTCCACACGCGAATCTGGCTGCATCAACCGCTGCGTCCAGAAGTGGATGGCTTCTCAGCAGCGCATCAGCGATCGTTTCCAGGAGCACAATGCTCAGCTCACTGCCCAGATGCAGAACAAATAAGCGTCTAAACTAGGAAACATCGTCCGCTACAGAAGGCCGATAAATCGCCATTGTCACGAATATGAGTGTCAACATCTCTATCTTGTATGATTATCGAACACAAAGAGGGGAGAGAATCGGGTCAAAACCTGATCTCGGTTAGTAAAGGAAACAAAAGAAATGAAGAATCAAGTCGAAATGAGAAGGGGAAAGAAAAATATCACGGTTTACGAAGGGGAGGCTTGTATCACATTCGAAGAAAAAAAAATCCAGAAACGTCGGCGCCATCTTGTATCACCACACATCAGCGCCGTTCTTGTACACTATCGAATTCAAGTTGAGGAACGGGGACAAAGGGAGAGGAATATATAGAATAGGAGCAGGTGACTGGGGTTTTGATATCATCTACCTGGTTTCCCACTGGCAATCTTGAAAATCTCGGTCCTATCCATGTTCTTAGAAGTGATGCGCTCTGAAGCAGATTTCGTTGACGATCTGCACACAAACTATCTCATAAAGTAAAGTCATATCAAGGCCGATGCCCATGGTGCAATATATACACATTCATTCACCAGTCTTGGATCCATGCAGGGGGAGAAAAGCAGCTCTTAATATACCACAGCCCATTTTCCAACGCCCAATAACCTACGATACCTTAAGTTACTAATGTTTTACAACATCTAATCCTATCTTGTCTCATCTCGTTCTCTCCCTCCTCGCAACTCTGCCTTATTCTATCCTTCACGACTCAATTACTTCGCTCAACACATCTCGCACAGCATCCAACTGAACCACCGCCTTTTCCTCCAAGAGGTTATCAAAAGACCCCGTGGCCTTCATTCCTCTCCAATCAGCCTCACGCTGGCCCAGGGGCATGAGGCGCTCCTTCAAAAGCTTCCTAGTTGAGAGCCAGAAATCGACATTTTCCAACAAGGTTGCTGAATCCCAATCTACTGCCGGAATGTCACGGTTGTTCGTTGCTCGGACAGCTGCCAAAACTCGTGTGAGAAGGGCCAGAGAGTGGACTTCTGATATAGCCAAGAGTGTCAGGTAGTGCGGCGATGCCCTTGACTGGGTTCTGCTCGCTCCTGGTGCCTCGAACCTATCGACACTTGACTCGAGCAGGTGAGGGAACTGGTTAAGAACATATGCGACCTCCGGAGCAACAGTTGCGCCCAGTGCCGTCAGCAAGTTGAGCATCAGAGGTAACAGTCCCTTTGCCCAGATACCATAACAGCGCTGCGCGACGGGAGCATCCGAGTATGGTGAGATCCTTGACTTCAACATAAACTTGGTCAAGTTTGCTGAGAGGATGTTGCTCAGGATGCCATCGCATGCCATCTGCTCAGCAATCAAGGGCAACGACGAGAGCTCAAGCAGGAAGAGCATGCTCAGCTCTCCATAGATCGGGTCGCCCTGGTCGGCCAATCTGTCCGCCCAGGAGTAGAGGGAGGTGGCCGCATGAATTGCCTGGTGTTCGGCCATGATGTTGAGGATTTGGCTCTGCGACTGTTCCATACCTGGCAGGCTTAGGCAGGCCTGCAAGATGGCAGTCACTAGTGCAAGATCTTCGGGTGATACCGTAACTTCGTTGTCGTGAACCAGACTGACTAAAGCACGGAAACCTTTACCTATGACCCGGTCTAGAATATTCAGGATAGTCTGCGTAACCTGTACTGTCGTTGCTTCTTGTGCACCAGGTGTATCAGTCGCAGCCTTGCTACCGGTGTTGTGGTAAGCCCTCAGCGTGACAAACAGCGCCTTCAACAAGGTTCGATAATACGCGATAGAGTCTGGGGCGAAGGGCTCCTCAACACTGTTCATAGTACCCACCAATGTCGACAAGAGCTGGTTGATGTCCTTAACAGGGATTGTGGATTTAACAAGACGCTGGATCAACACCAAGGCAAGATTGGCTCTAGACTCAACCAGCTTAAGGAATATGCTCTCGGGTCCCGGGATGCCCTGATTTGCATTCAGGCATTGTTGGGCGACTTGGAGCATCTGTTTCTCAATAAGGTCGTTGTTAGGGAGGCATGTGCTGAGTTCAACGAGTAGAAATTCCCAAGCATGGAAAAGGGCCTGTTCAGTTAGCAGTGTTCAATATCAAAATTGCAATCTAAGACTTACAATCTGTGCATCAACCAGAGACAGGTTGGTGTTGGCACGCTCCATCTCCGTCTTGAAGCCATTGTCCTTGCGTCCAAACCACCCAGGGTCGAATTTCAGCATCTGATTGGCACGCTCAAGATCATAGAAGTAGCTCTTTCCTAGCTCTCGAGGACCCAGCAGCGTTCGCTTGAAATCTTCAACAGGACAACCGGAGTACTTATTGGAGAAATTCCTCTCAAAGTTGGCGTGTAGAGACTTGTTGTATCCACCAACTTCCACACCATCACGCAGATAGTAGTCAAGATCACCGATGAGGTTCTTAGCCAGGCTACCCGAGTTACCCAAATGCCGAGAATGGTAGAGCTGCATGGCAAATGTCTCCGCGATATACGCCGCCATGCGTGCTTCGAAGCTTGCGCGCACGGCGTCTGACTTGACGGTAATGGAGGAAGACTTGAGGTCCCTTACATATGCGCGTAATCCATCCAAATAGGACGTGTCCTTTTGCAAAGTGAAGACAGTCCAAGGCCAGAAGTTCTGAGCAGAGGCGACGAAATCCAGAATACAGATGGCTTCACTGAGCTCCAACTCCTTGAGTTTTCCAAGTTTGGCCAATGCCGTCGCAAAAACAGAGTCGGCCAGAATCTCCGTCTTCTTCTTATCCTTCTTCATCGCCTCTCGGGGAGTTTGTCCAGTCAACAAGCAGTTGGACATCCACTGCTGTCGGTTTCTCAAAATGGCCGAGAAGAATTTCCAAGTTGTCCTGACTTCGTCCGCCAACTCGAATGGTTTGCCCAAGGTTGACAGCAGTTGCAAAAATGATTTGGAGATCTGTGGTCCCAAATATCCAAGCAGAGATGGAGGCTCCGTGGTAGACTTGCCAGCATTGACCACGAGCGACTCCAATAGCCAAGTCGTTGGTTTGCGGAAGTGATCGGATGCAGCGCAAAGACGGGCGAGTAGAGTAGAGCTCTTGAACAAGTAAGTCTCGATCATACTGGAGGACTGGTCGAGATAGTCGGCAACTCGAAGGAGTGTCGTCGAGAAATCCAACACGGAGGTCAACTGTGCCTGCATCATGTGCGCTTTCCTAGGATAAAGAGTGCTATCCGTTGACGTGAAGGCGGTAATGAGCGAGGACAGCAGAGGCTGGAACCTTAGCGACCCGGTCGCGGGAGATACAAAGCAGTCAACAACGTAGACAGCAGCTGGCCGCAGGCACGACGTCAAGTTCTCTGCTTTGGTGTGATCGCCTGTGCCATAACTGTACAAGATTACCTTGTGCAGGATGGGAACAACGTCTCGAATAATGGAAGATCGAGAGGCATCTGACGCGAATCGCCATGTTGACGTGTTTTCAAAAATGTCCACTCCAGCTTGGGCGATGGAGTGGCTGACTCTCGACAAGATCTTATCAGAAGTGCCGAGCCAGGGGTTTGTCTTTTGCCGACCAGAGACCTGGGTCGTGGGACGACGCTGCACCGCCGAAGTCATTGCTGTGTCAATTAGGTTTGAGAAGAGACGAAGGCAAGACGTCAAGAACTCAAACCTCTCCTGAACGAGATCGAGGCTTCCAATAATCTTGCTGAGTTTGCCACCCCTTGATTCAGAGCTCAGTAACTCACATCGCGACAGATATGACCACACTCGGCTAGGATAAATGGGTAAGACAGAGTCCAGAAACTGGATGCACGAGTTGAGCACTGTCACAACAACCTCTTCACTCTCTGCGAGGTCAACTTGCATGTAGTAGTCCATGGTATCACACACGACAGTGAGGAGATCTCTACCACTTCCGGCATCAATGTGTTTCTTGGCCTCATCAAGAATGTCAGTCTCTGAAAGTACGAGCGCTCCGGTCTCATCATTTCTCGAGGTTCTGAGATATTCCATTCGAATAAGCGTTGCAAACAAGGAAATGACTTCCGCAGTCTCAACCGGCTGCAGCATGCCCAACTCAGACTGATAAACTTCCTTCGACAGATTTATCTCCAATCGTCGACCAAGGAAAGCAATGGTCGAATGGGGATAGTCCATCAAGACGACACGTCCCGTATCGGTCACAAAGCGACCATACGTTCCTGCAGGTATTCGGTACGCATCATCATCAATATGCTTTGGTCGGCGGGACGTTGACATGGAGATGAGAGAAATGGGTTCCCAGATACAGAAAGTATTGGTGTTTTCATCCTCCTGTACAAGCTCATATTCCTGGAAGGTATCAGGGAGTGTAAATGTGAAAGTTGGTGTCGTGCGAAGTAGATTTAGGATCATGTCGGCTCGCTCGCTGTCGTAGAGACTCGTAGCACTAGCCAGTGTTCGGCAAAGCGTGATAAAAGGGAGGAATTCATAAGGATATCTGTCGAGGGCTTGCTGGAAGAAGAACTCTAGTGCATGATCATCATTTATCATGGCAGCGAGAACATCTTGCTTCTCAGTGAGATTCTCCTGGGTCGTGAGGTCCCAGTAGTCCCGACCGGCCGTAAGAACAGACGATAGAGCGCTGATAGGTTCAGATTGGTAGCCCACGATGGGGTAGGAGACTTTAAGGAGTTCCAAGAAGACGGTTCGGATGCGGGAACTCAGCAAAGGGGTCATGCTACCTTCGTCAGAGGGGCCTAGGCCTACTGACATGGCAGAGATGACATCAAAAACTCGACCCTGTGCTGTCGCAGCTGATGCAAGCTGCTCAACAACGGCGAGATCCTTGGAAGAGGTCGAGTTCTCCAGGAAACCGTCAAACTTCGATGACTCGATGGAGAAAATGCTGCCAGCCGAGTTGCGTCTGGCAACTGGACGAATGACACCACCGGCTTCAAAGGTCTCGCGCGCATTCTGCTGCAGCAGGTTGTCGCGCTTCTCAGATCGACTCTGGTATGAGATGTTCATGCGGTGCAAAAGAAGGGTCCAAGCAAAGATGACGGGAGTTGCGCTCTCGCTGTCATGATCAGCCGCGTTTAGGATACTCTTGTGAATTTGTTCCAAAACATCAGATGAGAGTAGATAAGTGTCATAGGCTGTATCGGCCTGGGTGGCGTCTTCTTCTCTCTCGACGAGATATGTTAGAGAACGAGCTGGCTTGAGTAGGATTAAAGATACAGCAACCGATAAGGTCTTGAGGGGCAAGACTAGAGGGGCGATACTCTCGTGAATCTGGATGGATTGTCAGTCATCCGCATTAGTGAACATTTCCGCTGTACGAACCGGCTGAACAGCATCGAAGAATCTGTAAATCTCCATCAATGAGAACCACTGGCTCACAGCGCTCGCGGGAGCGAAGTCGTTGCCGAAGCTGTCCACAATCTGAAACACAACAGACAGAGCATGAACAGCTTCTGTCAGCAACGTCCTTAGCCAGTCTATCTCGACATCCTCAGTAACCCAGGCTTCGTCTGTAACCGACTTTAAGCCGGCTTCGATCTGAGTCATTGCATTTGTGACAATTTGTAGATATGCTGGAAGTAGAGGCTCAGCATCGTCTCTAGCAGGTAGCTTCAATCGATAGGTCTTGACAAGGTCGAGCTCAGTCTTGGCAAAGCCGGGTAGTCTCTCGTAGAGCTTGATGGTGCTTGCGTAGTCGGCCGACATCATAAAATAGCGACGTTCGGTAAGGTATGTATCAAACAGGCGTCGTTTCCTCGTTTCAGGTTTCTCGAATTCGGTCCAAATCTCTTCAGCGTCCATGGCTGCTGATGCGCCTAGATCCGACAGAAAGGCGGAACCTTGGCCGTTATTTAGACCAGCAGCTTCGTGCAGATTGGTGGCATCTTGCGATGAAAGAGGTCCTGTCAGATGTCGGGCAGGACGGGATTGGTACTCAATGACCACTGCGCGCAGAGCGGCAACGAGGTTGATTTTGGCATTCTTGCTAAGCCATTCGGCATCATTTTTTATGGTGTCTATATCGAATCGACCGTCCGCATTGGCTGGGACATTAATAGGCGCTGTCTTGGTCTCGAAATCTTTCCTGGTGGATTCACTGGGGGGAGCAAAGGTGCTCTCGGGGTTTTGCAGGAGGTTGTGTACATAGTCGTCGCTCAAGAATTCGATGACGGATGAACTTGCTGTTCGCTGGCCTGTACTATCAGAAAGCGCAGTTGCGATGTGCTTCCAAGAGCTATGAATTGTGTCAGTTACGTGATGGGCAGTGTCGTATCTACGCATCGGGTGAAGATGCAGAGCAGACAAGCGGACAAGCAAAACAGCTTTGGATCAACATACAGAAGCACCCTCTCCCCGGTCAAGCATTGCTCCAGGGAGGGAAAATAGACGCGATCAGCCACCGGCGCCATGTCATAAAGCGTCAGGAAGGCGAGGGCAGCATGAGACGCATCACCTTGTGGATGAGTTGCGAATGTGCAAAAGTTTTGGTGGTTGTTGACGCGCCTTGAAGATGATTCGCGATGAGCTTTGCTTTGCTCTGCTCTAGTTCCACTACCTAACTTTACAGGCTGTGGCTGGGCGACCTAGACAGAGTTAACTTTTTTGGGAGAGCTCCAGTGCGAAGGTCCGAAGATCAGCCGGTCCGTTCGAATCGGAGCTATATCGGTCTAGTAAGTTGACGTTGGCACTGTGTGCTAGCGAACAACGCCGAGGGGTGATACAGTGTCAATAGGCTTACAAATACTGTATTTCTGAGACAAAGGCAACTCAGACTCACAGTGGTATTACACATCCCAGGTCTGTTTCTTTGTTCGAGGTACTTGTTGAGTCAACCTCCCCCAAAACAACCTCACCAGGCCAATCGCCAGAATCATTTGAAGCCTTCACTTGCCTCAAAAGATTCAATCACAAATCTGCCAAGATGGTTTCCTCAGGTGTTGTTGATCATTCACCTCAGCATGCGGATCCCTCGCCTCCCATTGCTACGGCTTCTAACCTCATTCTCATCGACAACTATGATTCCTTCACTTGGAATATTTATCAATACCTCGTTCTTGCTGGTGCCACCGTAACCGTGTTTCGAAATGACAAGATTACTGTGGAAGAGGTCATAGCGAAGAAGCCCACACAAATCATCATCAGCCCTGGACCCGGTCACCCCGAGACGGACTCTGGAGTGAGCCGTGATGTTATCCGTCACTTCGCAGGCAAAGTACCAATCTTTGGCGTCTGTATGGGATTGTGAGTCTTTACGTCCTTCTCATGGGTTTGCTCACTAACACTCTTTTATAGGCAATGCATCTTCAATGTCTACGGTGGAGAGGTCAGCTCTGCTGGAGAGTGGTTGCATGGCAAAACCTCACCTTTGACTCATGATGCCAAAGGTGTCTTTGCTGGTCTCAACCAGGGTGTCCCCGTTACTCGTTATCACTCTCTTGCTGGTACTCATGTTACCTTGCCTCAAGATCTGGAAGTCTCCTCCTGGATCGCCAAGCCTGATGGGTCCCCTGGTGTCATTCAAGGAGTTCGTCACAAGAAGTACACAATCGAAGGTGTCCAGTTTCACCCCGAAAGCATCCTCACTGAGGGTGGCCGTGCCATGATCACCAACTTTCTTCACATGCAGGGCGGTACCTGGGAAGAGAATGCCGAGTTTCAGAAACCAACCTCCACCGGAGTTCCCGATGACTCAACGAAACCAAAGCCCAAGAGCAACAACATTCTGCAACAGATATACGCAAACCGAAAGGCTGCCGTGGAAGCCCAAAAGCAAATCCCTTCTCAAAGAATGGCAGACCTGCAAGTAGCCTACGATCTCAACGCTGCCCCTCCTCAGATTCCCTTTGTCAGTCGTCTACGCCAGTCACCCTTTGACGTTGCCTTGATGGCTGAAATCAAGCGCGGGTCACCTTCAAAGGGCATCTTTGCTCTTGATATTTGTGCCCCAGCTCAGGCTCGAAAGTACGCCCTGGCGGGAGCCAGTGTCATCTCAGTGCTTACAGAACCCGAGTGGTTCAAGGGTAGCATCGACGATTTGAGGGCTGTCCGACAAGTTTTGGATGGTATGCCTAACCGTCCTGCCATCCTGCGAAAGGAGTTTATCTTTGATGAGTACCAAATTCTCGAAGCCCGATTGGCGGGTGCAGATACTGTACTCCTCATTGTCAAGATGCTCGACCAGCAACTTCTCGAGCGTTTGTACAAGTATTCTCTCACATTGGGTATGGAGCCCTTGGTTGAAGTCCAGAATGCTGAAGAGATGAAGGTTGCGATCGAGCTGGGCTCCAAGGTAATCGGTGTCAACAACCGAAACCTGGAAAGTTTCGAGGTTGATATTCAGACCACCAGCCGACTACGCAGCATGATCTCTGAAAACACAATCATCTGCGCTCTTAGCGGCATCAATAGCCATGATGATGTGTTGATGTGTAAAAATGACGGCATCAATGCTGTTCTTGTTGGTGAGGCCATAATGAGAGCTCCCGACGCCAGCGTTTTCATCAGCCAACTATGCTCGGGCTCAGAGCCTGCCAAAACAAAGGAGACGGCCCCTCCATTGTATGTCAAGATCTGTGGCACAAGGAGTGCTGAAGCTGCTACTAAGGCAGTAGAATCAGGGGCAAACTTTGTTGGAGTCTGTCTTGTTCCTGGTGCTAAGCGATGCATCTCACACGAGACCGCCCTGGCCATATCGGAAGCTGTGCATTCTCAAAATGACGGACGCAAGTATGAGCCACAGGGACCCAAGCTTGACTCCAAGGCCAGAGACTACTTTGCTCTGGCTAGCGAAAGACTCAACCGTCCTAGGACACAGCTAGTAGGTATCTTCCAAAATCAGCCCCTGAGTGAGGTTCTGGAGAAGCAGAAGCAGTACAACTTGGACATTGTGCAGCTTCACGGCGAGGAGCCTCTCGAGTGGGCATCTTTGATCCCTGTGCCCGTCATTCGTGCATTCAAACCAGGACACGTCGGCATCGGTCGCCGTGGCTACCACACAGTCCCCTTGCTCGATTCAGGTGCCGGATCTGGGAAGCTCCTTGACGTATCCAATGTCAAGGCTGTCCTTGAAAATGACCCCGAGTTGAGGATTTTCCTTGCTGGTGGATTGAACCCCGATAATGTAGCTGAGGCTGTTAAGGCTCTTGGGCCCCTGGCTGAGAGAGTGATCGGTGTTGATGTGAGCAGCGGTGTGGAGGAGGACGGCAAGCAAAGCCTAGACAAGATTGTTGCTTTTATCAAGGATGCAAAGGCAATTCGATAGACGAAATAAAAGAGTTGGTCATACAAGCCTGGTCATGCTGCATATCCTCCGTGGTGCAACTATCATTCTGAAGACAGCTTTACCTTACGATCGTCTCATCTTGGGGTTTACAATATCCTAAGCACTGCTTTGATGCACACTGAATCATCGTCACTTTAATCTGCCTCCATAAATTATGAGTTGCAGCTCGCCTCAACTGCTTTATCATCTCCTGTTCACCCCCTACTTTCCATACCTCTTTGCATGAAGCCCTGCCATCATCAAGCCTATGTCTTTCATGGTAAAATACCAACGCAATGCCTCGTCAAATCTTCAAAAACAAAGTCATCGCAATTGCTGGTCCCCTCCCAGATCAGCTTACGATTGAAAACCTTCGTCGCTGGACGATACTTCGCAAAGGGGTTTTTACAGAAGATTTTCGTGAAGATGTCACGCATTTGCTCTGTACACAAGAGCAGTTTAACAAGAAGGTCCCACGAGGTACACAACGATATATTCCATTCTTTTCAAGTATGCCTTCTTCTTGGGGATAATGCTTACTGTATATCTAGTCAAAGATGCACTTAAACGGGGAAGACGTTTCCACATTGTTCACTACCACTGGTTCGAATTCTCCGCGGTCAAGGAGAAGAGACTTCCAGAGAGGGAGTACTCTATGAGAAATATCCTCGCCAAGCAGAACGCACGAAGGCGAGAATTAGCACGTATCGAGAGAGGGAAGAGGAATGGGGAAAAGTTTGTCAACACTAGTTAGTCTCTCTGATCTTGATCGTACTATTCTGGGGTGGTTACTGATTCCTATTTCAAGACTACTACCACATCTACTGTGATCGGGAGTTTTTTAACTATCAAATTGATCTCACAAGAAATGATCAGGCAACTGGTGAAGTCGGACAGAGATATACTCTCTGCGTAAGTACTCTTGCTTCACTACATTTGTGGTAAACATATTCTCACCCCACCTTCACAGCTCTGGGAGTCGGACGCAAAGCCTCATCTTTACTGGTTCACGGCAAAGTTCCTCAAGCGCAAGGGTAACTCTCAGCCAAGTTACTACCGACCAAGTGCGTATCCAGGTCTCTGGCGTGCAGAGATGGATCTCTTTGTCGAGTTTTTCAAGATCAAGACGGGGATTGATTGGCAAGATCGAGTTGTCAGGGAGGGCACAATGCCAAGTTCCTATTTTCAATACAGTCCTCCTGTAAGTAGTGCTGGTTCTTTCTTGGCATTGTTGCCTTGACACTCTGGTGAAGCTGACTATGTGAAAAGAAAGGGGGTAAACCAGTTGGACGGCGGCTTCGGTTCGATTATGAGTGTTGTCGACAGATGAACGCTGAAATAAGAGGACTGCCTTGGCCGCCGTGTGAAGAGCCGGTCGAGAAGGGGGAAGGCGTTGCTAATGAAGGGCCCATGATAGATGATGAGGATATGGTGGAGGTTGTCGATGTTCCAGTCCAGAATGGCGAAGGGGATATGGGTGTCTCGGTTGATGACAGCCTAGATGATGCATACGATCAAGAAGGTGGGGATGAAAGTGAGGGCGAGGGCGAGAAAATCGAAGTTGAGGAGGTTGAACATGACGGTGGTGATGAATTGGCTGAAGAGAAACGTCATGACGACCCAGAAGTCATGAGTAACGACGAGACCACCAGCTCATCTTGTCGTTCCTCTTCTCAAACCTCTCAGTCCCATAATTCGGTCGGCGATTCCAACACCTCAATCGGGAATTCAGCTACTCTACAACGCGGTGTCTCAGAAGACTGAACTTCATCTCAGGGGTCGGAGAGCGGCCATACACGTGGCCCAGAAACGACAGATGGCCCTGAGAATAAAGAGCAAATCAGTTCATCGGACAGGCATATTGTTCCAACAGTTCAGCATGCCAAGAAGGGGAGAGACGTTAAGGCTTGGCTACCAATGTTCATGATGAGCCGCTGGTCAAAATAGAAGCCATAAACATCAAATAGACTGATACAAAAAATGAATCATGACAAGAAACTCAGACCTGCTTCAATTTCTTCGTGTATCAAATACCTCGCTATCCCATGCATTCCATATACGCCATCCATAACAAACAACCAGATTTTGTATAGCCATCATCTAAAACCTCAACTTGGGCATCACAAAGACTAACAACACCAATGATACCATGAGTCCATAGACCCAAGCATACAATATCATCCTCCCCCACCACCCTTTCCCCTCAGTCACTTTCCTCAACGCCCCCATCTTTCCCTTTGTAACTTCCATCCCTCTCTCCGTCTTGTCCATCCCCTCGCCTGCACGACTGACTACCTCCTTGTCTGCTTCGAGCGTGGACGAGAAACGCTGCGAACTTTCCTTTAAGGCGCTGGCCATGTGGAGAATTGATTCGGAGAGTGCGTCCTGTTCGGCTCGTTGACGGTCGAGGAGGGCTTCGGCTGTGGCTGTGGAAGTTGTAGGTTGGCTGGCAGGTGATTTAGTGCGATTGGCGAAGAGGGTAGCACGGGCGGTGGAGTGTGCGGAGGGTGTTGGTGATGATGTAGCTGCAGCAGTGTGTCTCGATCGGATCGTCTGGGTTGTTGTCGTCGTTGTGGGTTCTTGCGTGGGAGGTGTCGGCATATCCGATGATTCGGGGGGAGGAGTTGACACGGCTACTGGAGGCACGAACTTGGCTACAGGAGGGGGGAGAACGGCTGATGATTCTAGTTCTTCGGCATCGTCTTGCCCTGAGCTTTCGGTGGGGAGGTCTGTAGATGTTGAATCGGCCATGCTGCCGCTGGGTGTCGGTATAATCTCTGAAAGAATATCTTCCCCGTCTGAACTTGCGTCGTCATATTCATCCTCGCTGGTAGCCATCTAGCAGTTTGTTAGCGCATGTCTATCATACAGGTGGACAGAATTGGACTTGCATGCTTGAAATCATCTAGACGGTCCAGGACTAATTCCAACAATTCCCGTTTCCTGTTCAGATCGATCTGTACCTCTGACCTTCGACCTGGTGCCTTTATCGCCAGCGCATCATGTTCTAGTTTCGTCAAGGATTTTCGCGCATACTCGAGATTCTGTCACTGTTAATGATTGCCATCTTCATCTTTTTTGGTAAAGGTCTGTACGTACAGAAGCCACTCTGGCTCTCTCAAACTCATTTGTCCGTAGTCTTCGTTCACGGTCTGGATCGGCATGAAGGACCGTTTGTTGAAGTCGCAAAAGAAGATGACCCAACTCAGCCGAAGCGACATCGATTGCACTTCTGTTGAGGGCAGGATTTGTTGTTTGTGATAATCTCGCCATGTTTTGTCGTTTTGTGATTGATGGTCTCGATGGTCCTTGGAGATGATCTGGTGTCTTAGTGACGTGGGAGGTTTGGGGGAAGCTTGGTATTGTAGGGTGGGTTGAAGTGGCTGAAGCTACAATGTACAAGCCACATATGCCGATTCAGTTCAGTCAGTGTCAATGTGATGCTACAAAATGCCTGTATTGCATTAGAGTGACATGTAATATCGTTTTGTCTAATACTCTTTCTTTGTTACTCGATTTGTCTCTTTCTCAAGATGTGTAAGTAGTTGGTCCTTTTTCCTTACCAATAATCAAATAGTGAGGGCATAAACAGGACATCTCGTAGTGCTTCACATTACTATCTTCCGCATCTGATTCAACAAGGGCTGTTAGTAACAGCACAACAATACAACTTTTCCCCAAACACAACCCGATGACCGGTCGATGCAAGGTGAACGCGCATATGCTGACAAGTATTATTTATCACGGCCAGACACACAAGTTCAGAACATACCAAGTCAAAGGATATTCAAATGTCACTTGATCCTATCGATATACCCTAGACTGTAACATTGCAACATTTAGTCCAGGCCTCTAACCAAGCAAATCTCTCACAAACACCCAACGCCAACAAACCCATCAAGAATACATATGCGCAATCACCTCCGAGTGTTTCGAACTCAGGCCTATCACTTGAGCCGCGACATCTCCACTTAGTCTTTAGACTCTCCTCCCTCCTCCTCCTTCTCGAGAGCACTACGTAGCCTCTCTTCCTGTCTCTTCCAGTGACTCCCTTCTTCATAATCGGAACTAATCTTGAGTGCTTTTCGTAATCGCTCGCTTTCCTTTATTTTGGCATCGGCCATCTCGTGCACTTGATGTTGCTTGAACTGTTTCCTAGGACCGGATCCCTTCTTTGACGAATTCATCTCGGCAAGTAATTTCTCTCGAAGTTCGTCGCATTGCTTCTCGATCTCTTCCTCGTCGACCCTGCTGGGAATTAGCAGTATTCACAACAACCATGCACCATCAGACATACTCTTCTTCTTCCAGTTTGTCTCGGAGATCAAACACCTTAACCTCGATCTCTCTCTTTCGGTCATGCTCGAGAATTCCCTTGTCAGGCTGTCTCTGCTTGTGTCGCAGACTGTCCAGGTCTTTGGGGTATGGCGCTCCGTAGTCGCGAGGTCTCATCTGGGCTAGGTTGCGCTGAACATAGCCTGAGGTGCCACTACCACGAGGCGTGGACAGACCGACATTATCAGACATGACGAAGTGTTGATATAAAGGCAAATTTATGGGTATTTTAAGTGAGATAGTATTTTGCCATTGACTCGAGATACAATGAAGGTTATGAGCTTGTATCTTAACAATCTGACCCAGGCTAGGTACAAGCTTGGTACAGTGACGCAGGTCTATTTTAGGCGGTGAAGGCTCAATTACCGCGATAAGAAGCGGCAGAATTGATAAGGATTTTCGATGGTGGGGTAAATGATTTCGCCCCTCATAGAACGAAGACAATTGCTTTGTAAGTGTGACTCAAGCAAAGAATCTTCTTTTTGAAAGCTCTTGGACCAAACTCTTGCTATATAAAGCTTGCCGCTTCTCAAAAATACATCAAGCCCCAGGTTTCGATTCGCGCTTTTGAAAATGCCACACGTCCCCGGCGCCGCTGATGCTGGCGGCCAAGACGACAACCAGGAACTCGTCTTCCCTCCAGTCACCAAAGATCATATCCAGAATTGTTCTTATGACTCTTGGTTCCCTAAATACAAAAGCTCATGTTTGAAATCACGAATCATTCCCCTACCTCCATCTTTCGTTGAATATCTTCACGAGGATGGGATCGTTCTCGCCGATGATGATGACATCGTCGATGAGGTCGACGACGAGTGGCACATGTCCAGCAATACAGCACCCAGACCAGCGCCGACAGATCCGGAATCCTCTGATGAAGAAGACGAGCCTGAAAGGCTACCACCGAACCAAAGGTTTCCAGAGACGCACAAGCTGATCAAGGAAAAGATTGCTGAACTTGGAGGTTCTGTTGCCCCAAAACTGAACTGGTCATCACCCAAAGACGCCAAATGGATTTCACCTCACCAGAACACGCTCAAGTGTACTTCACCCAACGATATTTACCTACTCCTCAAATCTTCATCTTTCGTCTCTCACGATCTGGACCATGCCTTCGACGACTGTACTGCAGCAGCACCATCCCGACCATATGCACCGGTCCTTGTTCTAAGACCCTTTTTCACACCTCACGTTGCTCTCGAGTTCCGTTGTTTTGTCAAACACCGAACCTTGATTGGAATCACGCAGCGAGATCTCAACCACTACCAATTTCTCGAAGCCATCCGACCTCAGTTGTGGAAGAAGATCAAGACCTTCTTCAAGGATAAGCTGAGGCTGACATTCCCAGATGCCAGTTTTGTGTTTGATGTCTACGTGCCGGAGAACTCATTTGAGGATGACGGCCTGGGAAGAGTACGACTGATCGACATCAACCCCTGGGCACTCCGCACGGACAGTCTCCTATTCTCATGGCAGGAACTCCTTGAGATGGACGTCCCGAAGCCACTATATGGAACTTCAACACTCGAAAGCCGACCTGAAGCTAGCGGAGATGACACAGTCACAGAAGACGAAGACGATGAATGGGATGTTGAGTACCGACCAGACATTGACCCCGAATTCCGCATCATTGAGAAGGATGACCCAGCGGCATATAACTTTAGTAGCCCCCAGTACTCAGCTCACAAGCTTCCCAAGGAGGTTGTCGATGCTAGCATGGCTGGCGAGGGTGGATTGAGGGAGTTTGCGATGCAGTGGAAGGAGATTACAGAAGGACGAGGAGATGGAATTTGGGAGCAATCTGGAAAGTAATCAAAGTACAGGTTAAATAACAAAAAACACAGCTAGTTCCTGTGATTCTTCTCTGTGTTAGATATGTTTCTTGGCTTTTATTGCATGCATTTATTTTACCAATGACAAGAACCGAAGCAATATAATATTAAAAGACTATCCACTGTGTGTTAGACAGTGTTTACATTCCACACACTGTATGAATAAGTCATCCCACCTGCGTTTTGTTTATCATCGATCTTGTCCCACAAAACATCCTTCCCCCTCGCACCCTAAACTGAAACGCTTCCACCCCTCACGATCGCCTGCAACATCGTTTCATCCAACCACATTAGCCAATACCTTTACCCACTTTCCTCTCAAAGCTCACTTTCTGCGGTTTGTTCTTGCCTACCTTGCTACATGTACCCTGCCGTTCGAAATACAGGCAGGACCCTTTGTCTACCAACGCTTACGATGTACAGTGCCAAACCCCCAAAGCTTCACTTTCACAACTGTTTGTCAACATATAACGTTACAATTCATTTCACTCTCGTCGAAAACAATCATGCCAAGTCGAAACATGCCAAAGAGGGTAAAGACATCCAAGAAACCCACAGAAAATTCTGTGAGCTTCAAGGTCAGGACTTCTCGCATTTCCAAAACTGTTCGACGATCCAATGTACAACGCTCCCACGTAAAGAAGACCTCACCACCAACTCGTGCTTCTTCAGTCGCTCCCAGCGATGTTCAGGCGGAGACTCACCCGCTCGTTCATCCAAGATCGACTGTTGAAGAGCAGATTTTTGGATTGCAACAAGATAATCTTGGACCATCTCAATTCTACTCCACCCAAAGTTTTGCGGATGCTCATACACTTGGCAATACCACCGCTCTTGGCGAAGACGATACCAATATTCAACCCGTTGGATTTCAAACTCCTACTGAGAATCCCAGCGCCGACGTTGATATCACCAGAAGCGAGTTTTCCACCATTTCGACTAATCCGGCTCCCATTGCTGTTATGCAGGATTCCTTCATGAGTGGGATGGGTGATGTGGAGCATCACATACAAACTCACCTTCAAGGAAGCGTGCTTGGAGGCTCACCCTCTCTTGTTCAACCACAAGTCCGAAACCGAGATATGCTGAGTGGAGGCAGCTTCAGTTCGTTGGATTCTCAATCTTCACACTTTCTTAAAAACGCCGGCGACATGCAGCAACAGAGGACCATTGATACTTCTCAGTCTAGCTCGTCAGCCAATAATTCCCAGCTTCAACCTACCTTCTTAAAGTGCTCGCCCAATGAGAGCACCCATGATCCTGTCAAAGCTGCATTGCTTGAGGACCTCTGGAAGCGGCTCCAGAATGACGTATCTGATGTGACCTTGGCAGAGCTCAGTCGTCTTACAAGAACCATTGGCCGCACCGACAAACGTACAGCTGGCCAGCTGGCCAAAGAGGTCTACGGCAACAAGTTCAAATCTAACTCTTCTCTTTGCAGGCAGCTGTCGGCTACATCTGTCGTCCGAGAACCAATTCAAAGACGGCCTGACCAAGAACTCAATATGCAACGACGCAGCAACTGCGAGTCCTTTCTAGTGCATGTCACTGGGACTGTCGCTGGTAAGGCTTGTCGAAGTTGTCAGAAGAAGTTTGGCCCTTGGGCACAGTGTGTTGTCGCAGAAGGTCAGCTTTACGGGAGCTGTACAAACTGCTGGTACAATGCCAGCGGCGTTCGTTGCACATTTCACAGTAAGCTATCTTCCCCACTCACTGACCTTTGCCGGCATGTTGGAAGCACTCATATACGAGAGTTGCTGTAGTTTTTCTTCTTCTTCTTCTTTTCGCCCTGTCAAAATAACTAACACTTGGAACTAGGTAATAACCGACCTGAAGGGCAATACATGCCACATCAAGTGGCTCCAGATTCGGTAGTTCAGCAAGACTCGGTAGGTTTGAAGGAGATGGCCACGATGGCTCAGCAAAAGCAACATCAACAACAGTCTCAACAGCAGCACTCCTTTGGCCCTCAGCAACGAGGCGCAGGCCAATTCGTACCTAGTTTTCAACAGCTTACTCCGACGACAATGATTGGTCAACAGGCCATAATTTCAGATGATGCCATAACGCCCAGAGTTGGGCTTACAGCTTCACGAGACATGATCCCGAGCTCAGTCAGCTCGGACGCAACCAAGACGCAACCAACACAGGAGTCGACTCAAACAGACTCTTCAGCTGACATATTTGCCTTTCAGGTTGATCTTGGTTTCTGGAGCCTGACGGAGCGTGGCTATCAGATGACGCAGCATCTGATGGGACACGACAGGTCAGCTTCCGTGAACGAGCTCTTGGCTGAAATTAACGAGACTGCTGCAAAGTTGCAGTCGCAGGTTGTTGCCCTTCGCAACCAAGTGCTGGAAGATCAGCCTGAGTTGATTCACGAGAGTTCGTTTCTTTCGCTGTCGAATTCTGAAGGCTCTCAAGAGTAGCCTGAGTCACTGGCCCTCTTGGATAGGTCATTTGAGTAAATGAACACCATCCAAGTTCATCCATATCCTGTCACTGCCCCTATCCTGGGTGTTCAAGCGACACCACATCTTGTATCATCACTACGTTTGACTCTTGGAATTGGCATAGGGCCTATGTATCAGATACGCCGGTATTGGATGACTAACTTGTATACTATATATTGTTTTATGGTAAGTTGCTTGTAATCGTCCAGACTCTACCATGTCTTGCTAACCCCGGTCCCGTATAGATACACCACCTGGACATTTCCTTTGTCATTCCCTTTGTCGTCTCTCTTCTTTTGATCTTGTCGAAAACTGTAGCCCAAGATCTCTCACCTTTGGGAGCCTACCCGGATCACCTCTCTAGATGGATACTCTGGACTATACGACCCTTCTGGATGCCAAAGGACACCTCGGATTGGATCGAATAACACGACCTGGTCTGGTTCATCAATTGTAATTTCGACGCGGTACTGTAACTTTTTATGTAAGGATTTGCTGGAAGGCTATGGCGATTTGTAACGAATAAACGAACGACATTGAAGAACACGGAGTAAAAAAATCCACATTTTGGTTCATGATTCTGTCTTTTTGAGATTTTCCATTTTTCTTTCTACCACAAGTACCTAGGTTGGGAACTGTACGGTACAAATGTCAGAGTCCTGTTGCACATACCTAGGTAGATAACTTTCTTTTGAATGTCACATGACTAAATGCATGCCTTCAAACCATCCTCATCATGTAACCTCACATGGACATGCCATACAAAAGGAACAGAAAAAAAAAACAAAGCAAGACATGAACATGTTCTCTCTCTTCTCTTTCTCTACTGACTGTACTTGATTCAAGACAGGGATTAGAATCCCCATTCTCCCTCGCTTTCTTTCAATGCATACCGTCTGTCGCCTACATATCCACCATAGCTAAAAGAATCAGGAAAAGTAAACAACCACAAAAAACATGACAGCTCAGTGATATGCCTCCCATCCCTTGCATACGGAACGTGTTTGTCATCCGATGAGTGATTTTACTGTCCCAACAATGGTAAATGTAGGGATATCAGATAATCCATATGATAAGAAGTGCATAGTACCATGGTAAACAAGCATTAGGGTAAACAAACATGAAAAAAGAGGCTGGGGTCGAGGAAACATGCATAAACGAGTGTAGGGAGAGAGTTATGACGTGGAAAAGGGCAAGAAAACGACACAAGTAGGGGCGGGGGCTTTAGAAACGAAAAGGAAGGAAAAGGAGAAAAAGAGCGAAGCGATGTTTCCAGGCCTGATTCCTAGCATAGTGATCTCTCGGTGGCTGGCTGTTAACGCTCATGTGTGAGACAATCTCATTCATCTTCGGGATAGAGGAAAAGGGATGCAACGAACAGTAATCAACGAAATCTCAAAATTCAAAGATCTTGGGGAAAATGTAGACAAGGTAGCGCACACCAAGAGCATCAAGAAATAAGAAGAAATTGAAAGAGGTGCGAAACGTAATAAGAAAAAAGAGTTCATGATTAAACAAAATAGATGGCCATCATCCTCCGTTGCCCATACTGGTTAGATGAGATAGCACTACCCCCCTTTGCCGCCACTCTTCCTTTCTCTCGTCTTCCCAATTCTCTTCGTCTCCATCTCCGCCTCCGCCTCCGTCTCCCTGCCTTTGCATCATCGTTTTTATGGCCATACCAGAAATGTCGGTGGCCGCCAGTCGTCTGGCTCGGCAGTCCTCAAAGTCACTCTCTCCCACCAAGAATAAAAAAATGGACGTTTTGTAGTACAAAGCAACTCCCTTCAGCCCGCAGAAAAAAACCGTACAAAGAAAGGCAACCAAGGTCAATCCCAGGCTCAACCAAAGGCACTATAGTTTCGACTTGCGTCAATGAGACGGTTGCCCTGGCGCATCCGAGAAAAAAAGGGGGATATTTTGCGCCGGCGTCTCAAGCCTCTGGCCCGTTAGGTTGACGAGTACAATAAAGAGTCGTGAGCCATATCCCCGTGGCCCATCTAAGCAGTGTCGTTATTAAGTTCGAGGGTATTCGTATTTTATGACAGCGAGAAGAAAATATCGTTTAGATGAGACCGCACAGACGAAGGTTCTCCTGGATGATGATGTCTACGAATAATATTAGCAATCAAGGCTCTTTATCAGCAAGTCAACAAGTAAACTCACCATTGACGGCAGCCATGACAAAGCGGATCTGAGTTGTATCTGTGGCGCATGTGAAGTGAGTGTAGATCTGCTTGGTCTCATGCTGGTTCAAGCTGACGAAGCGGTTCAGGATGTAATCGCAGGCCGCAGCGTAGTCGTCACCACCCTCGTAGTCAGGGAAGTAGTTCTTCATGGGGCTGACGGGCAGCTTCTCCTTGAATCGATCAATCTTGTTGAGGAACAGAATGATGGATGTCTTGATGAACCATCTTGAGTTGCAGATGGAGTCGAACAAGGTAAGAGCTTCCTGCATACGGTTGACCGTCTCATCCTCGAATAGCAGCTGGTCGTACTCTGAGATGGCGACAAGGAAGAGGATGGTGGTGACGTTCTCGAAGCAGTGAATCCACTTCTTTCGCTCAGATCGCTGACCACCGACGTCGAACATTCGGTAGGTGAGATCGCCAATGATGAAGGTGGTCTCGGTGATACCAGTAGTCTTGACACGGGATCGGAGGACATCCTGGTCGTTAGGCATGTAATCGGGGGCGGCAATTCGCGCAATGTTATCAAAGTAGCTGTGTCGCGTTAGCAGGGCCGATAATCAATCGACGACAACAAGAGAAAACGCACTATCGAGCCGAGTCGTTAAGCTGGTACTCGCGAGATCGCTTGAAACATTCCTGTACGCCACGGTCCTTCCACAGGGCCTCAATGGCACTGCCAACCTCTGGGGGAAGGACATCACCCTCGATCTGGGCAGGCTGCATGAAGATAGTCTGGACGTGGTACTCCATTCGCTGGTCCTCCAGTGGCAATTCAAGAGATTCCATAGCTTCGAGAATGACACGCATGGACTGGACGGTGTTGCTGAAGATGATCTCCTTGAACGATTCACGCTCATCGCGTGAGTATCCACCCTCGTGGATGAGCTTCATCTGCTTGAGAATGGTGGACTTTCCAGATTCACCAGCACCTAGGAGGCATTGTTAGAAGGGTGAAATTGGACAAGAGCATCGACGGTCGTGGCTGGGCGGCCATTGCCAATTGCTACAAGATCGGGATCGACATACCGAGAAGCAACATCTTGATCTCGTTTCGCTGCATCATCTTGTCGCGCTTGAGCTGGTTCTCAATCTCCTCGTTGCGGGCCTTGCCCTCCTTCTCCTCTGTACTCATTCCGCAACCCATTGTGACTGTAGTTTGGCGGTGGCCTCGATGCTGCTAGAAACAAATGCGTTTGAAAAAGGATGTATTAATGAGACGACACCGTGTTGATCAAAAGGGTCGTCGTCGAAATCGTCAGGGCGTCTATCGCTCACGCAAAGGGCTTCTGATCTGGTCAGTACAGAGCGAAAGCAAACGAGACGCTGATGTTGGATGAAGGAACGACTGGTCGGTAAATTGCACGAAGGCGGAAAAAAGAAGTTTGAAGAGGAAAGGGATGTGAGGTGATGCAAGACGAAAATAAGACGAGGTGGAGTGTAGGAAGAGAAAAAGGAGATGGACAAGAGCTTTTGGGAGTAGCGTGGTAAGTGTAGGAGGCTGCAATTTGCAGCACCGACACACGAGTCGTGCCAACAAAGGCCCAGCCCAGGGTGGAAATCTCTCGCGTCTCCCCTGGACCGGGGGGGAGGGGGGTCCTGGGTCGGCTTTGAGTGGAGAAGGGGCGTGAGACGATAGGCAAGGGTTGGGCTATAATGCGAGGACAAGGGCTGGTTTGGTTTGATGGATAGACAGAGAGACAGACAGTGGGAGAGGAGGAATAGGAACACAAGTGAGGCTGTGGTTTTCAGAGAAGACCCGCGTCAAATTCGTAATTGATGATGGAATGAGGGTGGTTGCGAAGTGATGACGGGGGAGGCAGGTAGATAGACGCAATAGAGGAGGATGAGAGAGAGATGGCGTGAACAGGATCGACGAGGAAGCGAAAACCCCAAGCCAAAGTAAAGTTAGAACTGACCTGGTTGGGAATTGTGGATGTAGAGTCCTGGTAAAGAAAACAGCAGGCTGGCTTGTTCGAATGATGATGATAAGGAGAGAGGGAGGGAAAAAAGATTTGATGCTAGTAGAAGCAATCGATTACTCTCGGTTTTGTTTGACTTCTTTTTTTTTCTCAGACGGAATGAAAGGATGGAACCCGGTCAGATGAGGGATGATTGACTGATTATTTCCTCCTAGCTAAACGGGAAAAAGCCTAAAAAGAAGCAGAACAAGATGAATTGGGGGGATTTGAAACCGAGAGAGAGAGGAAAAGGGTAAAAAAGAGAGAGGTTTCGGTTCTGAGGTAGAGTGGAAGAAGAAATGACTTGAAAGGTTAGAGTGAAGTGGTGAGTGGATGGCTGGAGGAGGGGGCAGGATCAAGGATTGGTTGCCGCGTTGTGATTGGTTGGAAAGGGAGGAGTTTAGAAGGGGAAGAAGGGGAAAACCCAGAGAAGGGGGGCGTGAAGGGCGTGAGAGGCGTGAGAGATTGTTAAAATGGCTTGTGTAGCTTGGAGAGGTAAAATGAGCACAACCAATGGTCCAAATCGTGTAGGTACAATGAACAATGAACTGGAGTTAAGGGAATACTGCGCCAACTGCAACCAATTCGGGTTGAATCGATGTATTTCGAAACCAACGCTCAATGCGGTTCCCACTGATCGCTCATCCCTCGGTTTGCATCCAGTCAGTTACAGTACATCCACGACCAATTAATGCTTGTCCCAGGCGTGCCCTGTGACGGCCTTTTCTCTCAGCGCACAGGACCGCCCTGTTGCTGGGAACAGCCTGTAGGTAGCTTAACCCTGACCTCTAGGGACTCCCCAGCCTGCAATAACAAGAGCAAAATCGACCTAAACTTGAACCGTTCAGGTACCCTGAGTGCGCTAGTGGGTCAAGAGAGGGAGGAGAAATCCCCTAGCTTTATTCGTTATCCCCGTCACTGGGCTGCTTCTAAAATGGAAGGGTTTCGGTTCGCCTCTGTTCCCAGGATTCTAGTAGTATAGTTCAGTAGTAAAGAGTGAGGAAGAGAGGGAAACAGGGGTTCATGGTTGAATGTCAATTGGTTGCAAGGGCCTTAATGTCTCTCTATATTACAGGCGTTAATGGGTCCCCTGTGTAGGGATTGATGAAGACAAAGTGGTATCGTATCCTCTTTTGATGGGGTATCAGCCAAGGCAAATGTCAGGGGGTGGGAAAGATGATGATTCCATCCATGCAAAAATGCAAATGTAATGTCCAAGAGGCTACGAAAAACATCCATGTGCGAGAGCCTCGTCAAAACAAGAAAAAGAGCTGCAATGATATCTGATATCGATTAACTTTGGTACATTTTTCCTACTGCACCAAGAATGCCGATCATGTTTCTGGTTTTACTCCTTCACATCCTTCTTGGTATTCATCTCAGAGAACAGAAGAAGAAAAAGAAAACCCTCGACGGATGTGCACTGACAAATAATTTAGCTACTTCAACTTGCATGATTGAACTCGTTCACGGGAAATCAATGTACACAGTGTGCAGCGTCTGAGCGCAGCCTTCAGCTCGGGGATACTCGTCCGTTCACAGGTTGCCGAGGGCCCTTTTCCTTCCTCCTCCCAGAGAGATTCTGATTGCGGTTCAATCGTCAGAGCAGCTGTAATTGTCTTTTTACGGCCGTCCGGAACCAGACAACGTTACGCAGTGTTGTTCTCATCCTTCCTCTCCTCTTCTCAAATCCATCTCCGTTCGCTTCACCTCCCAAGGTACAAATCGTCGACGACAGCACATCGCGTCACACACATCATTGATCGAAATAATGACTTTCTTCCCTTTCCCCCCTTCCGACGGGCGCGGATTTAAGCACAAAGTTCAGACGAATGTACATCTGTAGATCACCCCAACTAAGAAATGATGTGAAGAAATTATGCCCTCCAAAGTCAACGCCAACGTCAATCTCCCGATGGTTCGCTCATGTTACCATCAAGCGTTAGAACAGGAGGAATTCGAGTCCCAAGTTTAATAGTGCGTAGGTAGTTATAGGCTCCTCCATCCAAAAATCCACAGCCGCTTGGACAGAACAAAGCTCAAGATGGGTGGGAAGTAGGGTCCGTGAGCCAATACTACCACGTAGTACCATGGTGCGCGTACCTGTACATAGTGCAGCACTGTATTGACTACTAGAATCCGTCAGCGGGCAAGTCCGAAGGCTTGTGGTTCAATTTATCTGTCAAGAAGGATTGCTTCGTTTTTTTTCTTCTTGATCTTCTTCCTTTTCTTCCTTGGACTGGGGGGGATGGGGGCGTGCAGCGACTGGTAGTGAGAGAGCACAGGCGAAACGAAATAAAAGGACCCACAAAGGGTGGAAGAGATGGTGCCATTTCGATTCTAACTGGGTGGACCATCTGGTTGACGACCACAAGAAGGGGGGGTTGAGACGGCCACAGACCTCTACTAAAATATCGATGTACGGTACATCACACAGGCACAAGAAAAAAAGAAGGAAAAGACGCCCGCTGGAATGAGGCCTTGTCATTCGCCCATTTCTTGCTCCCATCTCCATTCTCGGCCTCTTGCCCGCTTGCAGAGAAACTTTGATGGTCCCGGTGGAGCATCTCATTCGACTGCTTCTTCGATTGCCTGTCCTTCCGGGGCATAGCGCCATCCTCTAGTCGAGTAGTGACCAGCTAAACTGGCACTTGGCTGGGCGGGCAAGCTGCATGCTAGCATTGCTAGGGGAAGATCACCGTAAACCTACAAGCACAGATAAACCATGATATGTACTAGGCATGGCTTGTTTGTTGGAGAGAGTTGCCATGTTATCTTAGAGGACGCAACCGGCAGTCTAACAGTGGCATGGTCTTGTCTTGTCGTCCGTTCTTCGGCTTCCAGGTCTGTTGTGAATCGTCTGGGGGGATGTGTGCAGAGAAGCTCATGCGTCTGGTCCATTCATTCATCCATCCATCCAGAAGGGGTCGACCCAGATCCGTGAGTAAGGTAAGGTAAGGTAAGGTAAGGTAATAAGGGGAAAAAGTGACTGTGGAGTTTGTTCCAGTTCTGATGCAATGAGGGTCAAGGCTGAGCTTGGTTTTGGATCAAGTGCTTGGCTATTCCGTGTGTGTGATAATTGACCAACCATTGGTCGAGGATGCTGCCCTTGTACCATGTACAATTATCCAGACCTCGAAACGTTTTTGTTTACCAAGATCATCATCATATATCACTGCAATAAACGGATGGACAAATTGTCGAATGCATCATCCGAATACCATGTCGTCATGATATAAGCGAGTCGGGGATATTCTGGTCACTATACCAGGCATTCTGGATGCATGATAACAATCCGTTTTTGTGAAACACTTCCTCGTTAGGATTATTTGCATGTAGAACTCGTGGTGTGATGTCGATATGTAATTTCAATGATATACAGACCCAGTCGCTAACACGGCCTTCTTCCATTGTGTTCGGCATCAAGAAACGATAAACCACTGACCCAAAACAGACGTAAGTACACTTTACTGTCCTAGGGTTCCTGCCTGACTGACCGATACCTACCTACTAGGTAGGGACAGATCAGTTCGACGTTTTCTTCTGGTGTTTGAAGAGTTAAGAATATAGTTGAGGATGCCGGCTTCCGTTTATTCCAACCCACATCTGCCTGCTTATAGACGCTTTGAGTAGAGCTTTTAGATGCAGAAAATTCTTGCAGCAACCGATCGGAGCAGCATTTAGTTAGTAACAGTTTAAAGATAAAATCACCAAGAGAAGTATACTGACAGTAACGCTGACATATACGTAGATAAGGACCGGAAGGTACATCTGCTCATTCTTGCAAGTGAAGTTGGATTTCCATGTTCAGTAAGGTATTGATCCAAGTGTTTGCCAATACGAGATCTACATAGACTGGTCCTTCCGTTTCGTTGCTCCTCTTCCTTCCGTGCTTCATCAGTCTTACCGTCGTTGGCAGGAGCTTAACAACACCATACCACACTTGAGATACCGGTATTGTAATTATCTACTAAAGCGACCAATACTCGTGGCTACGAACCATGGATTCCATTTCCCTTCTCCACAGAACCACAGCACATGCCTTGTCCCCTGACTGGGATCATGTCCAGCTAGTTGTATTAGTCCCAGCAACTACTGTACCGCTTAGTACATCCCCACCAACAAAGTCCATCCAGGACCACCAGAAAGGAGGATCGCCCTAATTAACTGATGGTCCGAGTGTTCTCTTTTAAAGACCAGCATGGCTCAAGCGTCAAGCTGCAGAAGCAGTCTAGAATGTCGGGCTAAGTTGGTTTCGGTGCGCTTCTCTTACAGGGGAGGACCAGTCTGTGTTGACTTATCTTGTCCTTGTTAGAGGTTGATTGTTGACGAGCCCCTGGTAAGCTTCAGGTAAGCTTCTGATGACTATGCTTGCGACGAGTGTGACCACGAGATTTCAGCTGGATTGCCGTCCTTATGGAATACTCACGGTTGTCCACATGGGCGCATTGTGATGCTGAAACGAGCATTGAGCAGCATGTGTCAGCAATAGATGTGATGACACTCACGTACATCCGAAACTGACGGTCAGCGGGCAGAGAAATCGAGGTGCTATTATATTGATCTTGCTTCTTGGAGTAAACCGCAACGGTTTGGTCAATAATGAGAGTATCCTTCATTGTCTTGTCTTGGGTGTGAGTAGCGTAGTTGTAAACTTGTAGACTTAACTGCTGATATCCCGACAATACCCTGTCTAGCAAGCTTCGATTGTTTTTTTGTTTTAGTTTTTTTTTTACTTTTTGTCCGCCAGTTCATGCACGAGTTGGGATATTGCAGTAGCTATTAACCGTATAATATCTAACCTTCTAGAACCACTGGCGAACGGTATAGAAAGGGTCACGAACGCCTTAAAAAGCCACAGGTAAGCCATCATGCTGGCGATGAGGTGAGTTGAATGTCTACAATAGGGAAACTTTGTTTGGTTTCATGCCAAAAGCCCAGCCATGGCGTAGTACTTTGTGGCTTTGTATTGTACTGTAGAGAAGCAGAAGCTGCCTGCTTTTCATGAATCGAAACTTTGTGTAGGTTGGCTTTTGGGTAAGCCAAGTGTCATAGCACAGCTATATCCCATTGGTGACTTACCTTGTCATGATAATATGTGTCCTGGTAGCCGAATACCTAGGAAGTACCGGTGTACCGTATTGACAAGAAGATGCCAATTGACGCTTGATTCGTCGTGGTTGCCTATTGTGGACTTGACTGAGTCGTATTCAAAGAGTCTCTACGTTGTAGATGGCTTCATGTCTGGTTGTGAGAGAGTGTGGCTCAAGTTCCATACTCAGATAACATATTATCATGCCCATGCTTGACGGCGGCCTGTTGTTCATACCGAGCTATTCAGCAAAGATATGATATAGACTACCTGTCAATGATGAACCTGAATGAATATGCACATACCTTTACTTACCAATGATCATCAACACCATGCATGTACAGGTGAAGGCCGTCAAACATTGTCCCCTCTGGTATTGTTGACCCTAGTCAGCACAACGGGTAGTCCTCGCTGTTCAATCAGACTATTGGACAGTTCCAACTATCCCTCTCCCCTCAATCATCATCCCACTTTTCTTTTCCTCAGGAGAAGGGGGGGAGGACCCTGCGTAAAGATTGATAGCTTCGGAATCGCGGGCGAAAGAAAGGTTTCTAGTTGTAGTGGATTTGTAGTGGTGCGAGAATTCTGTGGGGGACCTGCTTTGAGGTCTCGTCCAATCAGGTGAAAGAATGGCAACCAAATCTGCCCATCGCAAGCTCCACGATCTCACAAATTCGCGATTCACAGAGGTTGGGTACTGCTACGACACACGATTCAACCTATTGTAAACGAGTCATCAAGCATCAGGCAGTTCGTCTTGGAAGTTTTGCATAGGGAAAGCGAAATATTCGTGTTTCTGTTTCCATTTTACTTGTCTTTGGTTACTTCTGCCTCTCAATTAGCACAGCGCATTCATCATGTCTTTTCCTATGCACCGACTAGGCGGTCGCGGTATGTTTTTGTATATCAGTCATTGCCAGACTGTGGTATTGTCATATGACATATCATGTCTTGTGTGGTTTCGGGAACTAATCAGTCTTTGTTTCACTTCTTTAGCCTTCAATAATGACGACGATGATGGAGTCGAGCAAGAGTACGATCGATTGAGAGACCTGGCGCGTGCCGAAGCCGAGAAGCGCAATGATTGTTTTGCGCGCGTAAGTCACCCTCTGCCTACATCAACACCGAATCTACAAACAGACATGGCATACCAATACTCTCAGCGTTTCCAAAGCTGACGTGATACTCAGTCCAGGCAAGCCTACGAAGACGGTGATGGCGCTGCAGCGAAGCAACTCTCCAACCAGGGCAAAGCCCACGCCGCCAAGATGGACGACTACAACCAGCAAGCTTCCGAGTACATCTTCCGCGAGAACAACGCCCCCGGACGCGTCGAGGCAGACTCGATCGACCTCCACGGCCAATTCGTAGAGGAGGCCGAGCGGATTCTCGAGGAACGAATCCGTGCGGACCAGGCCAGGGGCCAGACGCATCTGGTTGCCATCGTCGGCAAGGGAAACCACTCGGCGGGAGGTGTGCAGAGAATCAAGCCCAAGGTTGAGGAAGTGTGCAGAGAGCTCGGGCTGCGGTACAGGACGGATGAGGACAACGTCGGCCGTATCTTCATCAACCTCCAGGGCGGTGAGCCACTTGGACCGGGTGAGTACGGAGGTGGTCACTCTGGCGGTCACTCCGGCGGTTATCACCATGGTGGACAGCAGCAGCATCACAACCAGCATCACAACCAGCAACAGCACCACCAACAGCAGCAGGATAACCAGGGAGACGAGGTTGCGCAGTTTGTAGAGAAGCAGCTACCCTGGTTGCTGCGCAAGTTGGAGAAGCATTGCTGTACGGTTATGTGAAGGGAGTTGTTGGGTATTCGTTTTGTTGTGCTTTGTCTTCACATGTTCTGCATAATGTCTGAAAAGAAAGATGTATATAATGTCACCAGTACTGCTTTTTTTTCTCTCTCCCCTTTCTCTTCTTTATTACCTGATTAGAAGCTATATATAGACAGAAAGGGGTTCCGGATGAGCGATGTTTAGGAATGATGAATGAGAGATACCAAGCAAATATTACTTTGCTGTTAAGAGATTATCACGAAACGTTCGATAATGGTGCTCTTATAGGCGATTTTCTTTATTCTAATTATTACTTAAACTACCCTTCCATAATCTATGCAAAACCAACATGGATGAAAGATGCTAGAGCACGCTCAAGACTGTAGTGGCTCACAACCCCGAAACCCCTCGATAGCAAACATGCCTGTCCAATTCTTACACACGATTAGATAGAGAAAACCCAGACGACTCGGATTTGGCAGGCGTCCCCTTGAGCTCAGCAGGTATCTTCCTCAACGCGAAACCAACACCCTCGCAGATGGAGGCAACGATGATCTCCATGAGGATTCCAGCACCAAAGTAGAACCACACGTTCTGGGACTGGTTACCGAGGATGAGGACAGCCGTGTAGATGACGCGGACGACGACAAAGGGAATCGAGACAATAACGGCGACCAAAAGCCTGTGCCCTCCTTGGTAGATGTAACGCTGGTAAAACGCGGCGACGCCAGTGAGGAAGATCAAGAGCACCAGCACGACGATCAGCAAGGCAACACCAGCTTTGCTCTTGACATCGTAGTGAATCTTGGGGTTACCATCGGCCGTGACGCTGTAGTTGGAGCTAGTACCGCCAGTGATCAGAAGAATCAACGCAACCAGCGCAATGAGCTTTATAAGTCTCTGGTAGATAGGCTTGACAACCACATGACCCGTGCTGTTGATCGCGTTGAATAACTGCGTCAGGAGACCAAGCAGGACGAGGAGCAAAGGGCCAAGGCCAACACCATTCAAAGTCATCCAGCCAATGTAGAGGTTCTCATTGTCTGGGTCGTTGATTGTGGCCAGGAGAAGAGCTGGACCGATGATACGGGCGAGGGAGAGTATGATCAGGTAGAACCACCCGTCGTTCTTGGCGAAGCCATGTTTGAAGCAAAGGTAGACGGCACCGGGGAGGAGGATGGAAAAGATGACAAGCTCGGCTATAGCGATGTCGTCGTGGGTGTTGAGTGAACGAGCCATGATGAGTAAAGGGGTTGAGTGTGTATGTGTGTATGTGTGTATGTGATAGTTATCAAGTATGAGTAGGATGTAAGTGAGTACTACTCAGTAGGTAGTGTATGAATAGAAGCTGTGAGTGAACTGTGATGTCTTGATCTAAATAATCTATTTCTTGGCTTCCTCGACACTTTTTATATACATATAAATCTAAATAATGGAGACTGTTGACCTGAATGTCAAAGGCCTCCCATCACAGCCCGCGAATCATCTACACATTCGCATTCTCATTCGTACTACTCCCGGACGCTAAAAGAGCCTACAAGGCGTAAGAATTTAGAAGCATTTCAAGTCTCTCTCAATGTTTCATTCGAGCATGAAAGAGTGTCAACACCAAGAGAAACATCGACCATGGTTCGTCAGAGTGTAAGTCAAGGTCGAATGGAATTCTCTGTTTGGTTTAGCGCGACGGAGCTGCCATGCTGAACTCCAGCAAGGGTCTTGGAGACCCCTTGAGTTCAATTGTTGTAAAGCGAAGAGCCCCTTGTAAATCTGCGATTTGTGCCGTTCAGCCATGATATCTTCGGGAAGACGGCACTTTTTTACAAGCTAGGCCTTATGATGAAAAGTTGATCAGCCTATGAAATCACTGCTTACATGTCATGACAGAAAAACACTGCCCACTGAGGAGCTCGAATGCTTTGCCGAATTTGGAAATGCATTCGAGATGTGAAGGGAAAATATATTTTGACTTCGCCTGCCACCTTGGTTATAGCCGGCAATAACCCATGGATATAGCCCCAATGGCCTGCTGTACAGAGTACAGTACAGTAAATGGTAACCCCGCCAAATATGAACCGCTAGGGTGACGTCGTATTTTGCTCGGGGAAAAGTTCGATTTCATGACTGCATAGTGAAGGAAGTGCAAAGTGCGAAAACCCCCACCAGAAAGTTCAATGCTGAAGCTGCCCGCACCAACCACATTCGTACCAGACTACAGAGTACAGTCACAGCAATCTATACCTACAATCTATACTCAACCTGTCACTGTAACTCATCACAGACTCTGCCTCTATGCCGGTACGACTCTAATCTTCTCTTTTACCACTACTCCATCGCAGATACTGATTCTACCCCTCGTTCCCAGCTCATCATCGTCTCCGGACTCCCCACCTCGGGCAAGTCTACTCGCGCACAACAACTCTACGATTACCTCTCAAGACGAGTCGTCGATTCAAAATACCGTTTACACCTCATATCTGACGAAACCCTCTCCATATCACGTACCGTATACGACCTCTCGCCGGACAAGTTACCCGCACATACACGATCTGCAAATGCCTCTGAGAAAGATGCCAGAGCTGCTCTCTATGGCGCCGTGAAGCGCGTCCTAAGTGACAAGGATATTGTCATTCTAGACGGGCTAAATTATATCAAGGGCTGGCGGTATCAGTTGCACTGCGAGGCCAAGGCTGTACGCACGCCGAGTTGCATCTTGCAGATTGGGTGCTCGGTTGATAGAGCGAGGCAGGTCAACGAGGAAAGATTACGGCGGAGAGATGCCAAACCAGATGAATTTACAGAAACAACAAGCGCGGATGATACCGCTACAACTTCTACAACCGAGAAAGAAGACACGGCAGAACCCTATGAGTCTGCCAATTGGGACAATCTCGTCTTTCGCTATGAAGAACCAAACCCCATGACCCGCTGGGACAGCCCCCTCTTCACGCTCATCTGGGAAGACGACGCCCAGCAATCAGAAAAGGTCTTTTCCGACCTCTGGGAGACCATCGCCGGCACGGGTCGCAAAGTCATCAAACCTAATCAGTCCACCGTCCAGCGCGGCCACGAAGCCAGCGGCGACTACCTGTACATCCTTGACCGTGAGACATCAGACGTGGTGAAGCGCATCGTCGAGGCTCAGCGCGATGGCGACGACGTCGACGAGGTCCGCATACCGTCCAAGTCCGGTGAGCTGGTCGTGGAGTTGCCGGCCGGTAAAAAGGTCGGATTGCCGCAGTTGCAGAGACTACGGAGGGCGTTTATGGGTTTGAACAGGGGAGGGATCGGGTTGGAGGTTGTAGGAGACATGAAGGCGGAGAGATTGAGGGAGACGTTTGTGACGTATCTGAATGATGCGTTTGAGAAGGATGAATAAGGAACCCGACTGGATATTGCAGCACAGCGTTTGCAATTGAATATGAATATGAACATGATGAATGAATGGACATGCTACCTAGTCCACCAAGTTTGCTCAGTCAGCATTTGAAACCTCGTCGCTGGCCCCTAGAGCAAATAAAAAATAAAAATAAAAATAAAAAAAATAAAAAATTTAATCATAAGTATCTCTGTCTGCAATACCAAGCGACCCCTGCTTCAGACTTGGTAATCTCAAGAGCTCTAAGATAAAAAGCACATGGATTCCTCCACAAGGTGTCGGTGTTATACATAGGCTACCCTATACTTAAAGGGCACATTATCCCCTCATATGACAATAGCCAGGACCTGAAAGTAGGACGCATACATTTGTCACGTAGAGATTATCGATATTGGTTAGTTACTCGTCAAACTAGTTGTTAAATGTCGAGTAGTGGGAGACTGGTGGGTTATCTTTATAAAGTATTCCGTGTGAGTATCATCAGGACGTGTAAGTACGACACGTTCACAGGTGAAAAATGATTCTGACAGCAAACGTTGTCATGTTTGCTGCCGAGAGTATCTGGACGGGACATTCCCCAGTGATTACAGACGTAATTGAAACGCATTCGAATATCTAGCTATTGGGGTTTACGACCCTTACATCCGCATACAAGACACTAGGAAATAGACCGAGTGTTGAGTAAAGAGACGCCATCTCGAAGACTTAAATCGGATCCGGTGGGTGGCGGCAGAGATGTGGTCATTGCGCGGTTTTAGGCTGCCTGCTGTGCAAAACTGGATGTATCTGTAATCACCGCCAGTTGAATGACTCCTGCAGGTTTTGATATGACAAAGAAAGGATCTTAGATGGTCCAGACAATTGAAAGTGAAATGTGATTATGAATATGATATAAAACTGTGCCTTGGGCTAGACTTACATATCAAACACATGTGCGGCAAGTGGCCAAAACAAAACCGGCAAGTGGAAGCTTCTCCCTGTTTCCACTGCCTTTGAAATCCAATCCGCCCCAGCCCAGACCAGACCAGCCCGCCCAGCCCACCTGGCAGGCAAACTCACGCAGGCAAACGCAGGGGACCAAACCCCGACTGCAGTCGTCACTCAGAGTGTGCCTGTTTGCTTGTGGCTCGTCCCCGTACTAAGCATCATAGTTCCTGAGGCTGGTATCCACTCCAGTGGCCACGAGCTCAGCTAAGGTACTGGTTTTTGCAGTGAATCATCATTCTTCCGACCCCGAAACCAGGGCACCTGGTGATATCATTGGCCCACAACCCTGTGGCGTAAGTCCCCAGTTCTTTGGTGCATCACTGTCACGGTCAAGTTGAGGCAGGCGTGTGCTTGCGTGCGGTTCCGGGAGCCAGAGGGAAGGTGTGGCCTTTGGACTGGCCAAGCTCGAACCTTCGTTGCCTCTGCCTTATCCAAACCTCCACCTTGTATCTTCTTCACCTTCTTCCTACATCACACATCAACCACTTCAACTTTTTTCTCTCAAACAACATTTTCGACCTTTCCTTCCATTCATCCCTCCACCAAATTCGCAAGTAAACAGCCCATCGTTTGGCTTCCTTTTTCACGACAGCTCTTTAGCTTCCCCCTCCTTCTGTCGTCACCGTATCCGAACCACCACCCGCTTCATCTGAAGCACACAAATCATCATGGCTCCTACTGACGAGCACCATCACAAGAAGCCCAACTTGGTGTAAGTATTATCTTGCGGCATTGGGGCTCTGCAATACTCCTGCCTCATCCGTTTTGTGCATGGTAACTGACTTGAAGAATAGTGACCCCTCTGGCGCCGACATCAAGCACGTTCGTATTAGACCCGACAAAGCACCACAAACACAACTGACCATTCCACAGGAAGATGACGTTGCGACCGCGATCTTGAAAAAGAAGAAGAAGCCTAACCAGTTGATGTACGATCCTTCCGCACTCTTCAAGGTGACGACTGATTGCTGACTGCTTACAGGGTTACCGATGCTGTCAACGATGACAACAGCATCATTGCCCTCTCCGAGGCCACAATGGACCAGCTCCAGCTTTTCCGCGGTGATACCGTCCTTGTTCGAGGCAAGAAGAGAAAGGACACCGTTCTCATCGTCCTTGCTGACGAGGAACTTGACGATGGCAGCGCTCGCATCAACCGAGTCGTCCGTCATAACTTGAGAGTCAAGCATGGTGATATGATCACCATCCACCCTTGCCCTGATATCAAATATGTCAGTTATCCTTTCAATGCCGATGCAAATTAGCTGCTAACCCCTCTGCAGGCCAAGCGTATTGCTGTCCTCCCCATCGCTGATACCGTCGAGGGTATCACCGGTTCTCTCTTCGATGTTTTCCTTGCTCCCTATTTCCGAGAAGCTTACCGCCCCGTCCGCCAAGGCGATCTCTTCATTGTGCGCGGAGGTATGCGACAAGTTGAGTTCAAGGTTGTCGAGGTCGACCCCCCAGAGTACGGCATTGTTGCACAAGACACCGTAATTCACTGCGAGGGCGAGCCTATCCAGCGAGATGAGGAAGAGAACAACCTGAACGAGGTTGGCTACGATGATATTGGTGGCTGCCGAAAGCAGATGGCCCAGATCCGAGAGATGGTTGAACTCCCTCTGCGACATCCCCAGCTCTTCAAGTCTATCGGTATCAAGCCTCCTCGTGGTGTCTTGCTCTACGGTCCTCCCGGTACTGGTAAGACGCTCATGGCTCGAGCTGTTGCCAACGAGACGGGTGCTTTCTTCTTCCTGATCAACGGCCCTGAAATCATGTCCAAGATGGCTGGTGAATCCGAGTCCAACTTGCGCAAGGCTTTCGAGGAGGCCGAGAAGAACTCTCCCGCCATCATCTTCATTGATGAGATCGACTCCATCGCCCCCAAGCGTGAGAAGACTAATGGTGAGGTTGAGCGCCGAGTCGTCTCTCAGCTCCTTACTCTTATGGACGGCATGAAGGCCCGATCCAACGTCGTTGTCATGGCCGCCACCAACCGACCCAACTCGATCGATCCCGCCCTGCGACGTTTCGGCCGATTTGACCGTGAGGTCGATATCGGTATCCCCGACCCTACTGGCCGACTTGAGATTCTCCAGATTCACACCAAGAACATGAAGCTTGCCGATGATGTGGATCTGGAGCAAATTGCTTCCGAGACCCACGGTTACGTCGGTTCTGATGTTGCTGCTCTCTGTTCTGAGGCTGCCATGCAGCAGATTCGTGAGAAGATGGATCTTATTGATCTCGACGAGGACACCATTGACGCCGAGGTCCTTGACTCTCTTGGTGTCACCATGGAGAACTTCCGATTCGCCCTCGGCGTCTCCAACCCCTCCGCTCTTCGCGAGGTTGCCGTTGTCGAGGTTCCCAACGTTCGCTGGGAGGACATTGGTGGTCTCGAAGGTGTCAAGCAGGATCTCAAGGAGAACGTCCAGTACCCTGTCGACCATCCCGAAAAGTTCCTCAAGTTCGGCATGTCTCCTTCGCGAGGTGTGTTGTTCTATGGTCCTCCTGGTACTGGTAAAACTATGTTGGCCAAGGCTGTTGCCAACGAGTGTTCCGCCAACTTCATCTCCGTCAAGGGACCTGAGCTTCTCAGCATGTGGTTCGGTGAGTCTGAGAGCAACATCCGAGACATCTTTGACAAGGCCCGTGCTGCTGCCCCTTGCGTTGTCTTCCTGGACGAGCTCGACTCTATCGCCAAGGCCCGTGGTGGTTCCATGGGCGACGCTGGCGGTGCCTCTGACCGTGTTGTCAACCAGCTTTTGACTGGTAAGTTTTGATTTATCCTGCTACATCGCAACTATTTTTTACTGACTTGTTTCTAGAAATGGATGGTATGACCTCGAAGAAGAACGTCTTCGTTATCGGTGCCACCAACAGACCCGAGCAGCTCGACCCTGCTCTGTGCCGACCTGGCCGTCTCGACTCGCTCATCTACGTTCCTCTTCCCGATGAGGCTGGTCGTCTCAGCATTCTCAAGGCCCAGCTCCGCAAGACTCCTCTTGCTGATGACATCAACTTTGAGTACATTGCTTCCAAGACTCACGGCTTCTCCGGTGCCGATCTTGGATTTGTCACTCAGCGTGCTGTCAAGATTGCCATCAAGCAGTCCATCACTCTCGACATTGAGCGCCAGAAGGCTCGTGAGGCTGCTGGCGATGAGATGGAGACAGACGAGGATTACGAGGACCCCGTACCTGAGCTGACCAAGGCTCACTTCGAGGAGGCCATGCAGATGGCTCGCAGGTCCGTTACTGATGTTGAGATCCGCCGCTATGAGGCTTTCGCCCAGCAGATGAAGAATGCTGGACCCGGCGCCTTCTTCAAGTTCCCCGAGGCCGGAGGCCAGGGCGGTGCTGGTGGCGATGCCGGCAACTCATTTGGTGACGCCGGCAACGATGATGATCTCTATGACTAAGAATGGACATGGCTAATGGGGCAATCTGGGTCCTTTGTATTTTAATCTTTTCTCTCGCGTACATGCCTGCATTGACCTGCAGTCAGCCAGTGAGGCGAGTCGTCCTGGCACTTGTCTCGCGACTGATGACGGATTGGGAGTTGGTAGAAATGGTAAGAGGCCAGCAAGAATATGGCAGGCCGACACGGTAACATCGTGTCGAGTCTTTGCGGACCCAATAATCTGTTGCTATTTTCAAGGCAACAGGGGCTTTGTTTTCGGACTTTGATAGATGATGAAATTGATTCCCTTTAACTTATATGTCTGGTATCGCATTTGCTGCCGTGACTATCTCTTATTTACCATTCTGCGCATTTCGTGTGATGGTTCATACTAAAACCATGACGGTTAACGGAATGAGTCCAGGTTATTGGTTATTGGATATTGGAGTATTAAACATGACATTTATATATTGTATCTTTGCTTGTAAGTTGTAATGTTTTGCATAAAGTCGTATCGAGTTTGGTATCTTGTTGCCCGGCTTTTTTACGTGCTGTCCGTCACGGGCCTCGAGTTTCTCTCTCCCGTCTCCTACCTCCCCTCCCTGCCTCTCTGCTCCGGTCTGTCCCTTTGTAACCCTCTTGTAGGCCTATACCGTAATATCTTGAGTTTGGTTATACGTATTCTGAAATTTGACGTGGTACTTCTTTGGCCTGAGATTTTGTGGTTGTCTTGTTCGGCCAGAGTCACCTGGACCAGAATTTGTTGCGTTGCTGGTAGGGACTTAGTTTTTTCTTCTTCTGTAGACCGCCCTGCAGTCTTGTATGCGCCCCTTATTTCATCCATACCCGTCCATGCGTCTCTCCTCTTACGCCCCATTCTCATCGATGTCGCAAACAGCCTCGAGAGCTTCGCGCGTGGCCCTCAACGCCTCTTCCACCACAGCATCAGGCACAGCCAGGCTGACCTTGTTGGCGTCCGACGAGCCGTTAACCTTCGCGGCGTCACCGTTGGTAGCAGATTTTCCGTTGGTGCTTGACGACGTAGGGTTGACGGCGGAGTCGTGTCGGACGTCTTCGAGAACGCGGCGGAGGAGGGCCGGGAAGGTGGTCACTTCGCCGGAGCGGAGGAGGGTGAGGGCGTGGTTCTGGATGGTGGTGGGCCAGTTGGACGAGTGGGAGTTGAGGGCGTGAAGGAGGGATTCTTGGATTCTGTTAGGGATGCTTTGTTAGTGATATTGAAGACGAGGCGACATGGCGAGAGCAAGGGGGAGGGGCGTACTTGGAGACATGGCCGTCGCGTAACAGGACGGTGTTGATCTGCGAGCGCAGATCCGGATCTAATGTCGCAGCTGTGTAGTTTGCGGCAGCTTGGGGGACCTTGACGGGGGTAGATGTGTTGTTGGCCATGATGGATGTGTAGTATGTATGATGGTGGCGTAGTATATCGTCTCGTATCAATGTTGTCTCGTCTGTCCTCCCAATGAATCCTTCGAGCAGATTATAGATGAAGTGACCTTTTTATCCAACGATCGGTCACAGATGAGGATCCTCCGTGTAAAGTCTCGCCGTGTTGAAGGCTTCCGATGATCTTGTCCTCCAAAGGGCGACTCGCGATGGAACCTATCCACATATTACGTTAGGAGCGAGAAAACATGGCGATATGAAAGGATGGGGAAGGAAAGGGACAGCAGCTTAAGCAGCGAAAGAACTCCATCAAACATACCAGAAACGATAGAATCAAGATTATTCGATTGCAGTTCTGTAGGTGACAAGGCTGAGGCTGGAGGAAGGATTTCGGGGTAGTTTACACTACACAAGGCTGAAGGGAATTTTCCCATGCGACCCACTCGAGGCAAATGTGGCTGTGCATGCTCGCCATTGGAAGATGGTCTAACGCGCCACAGCAAGCATCGAGCTTGGCTACCCATGGCGGTGGAGAGAGAATGACAGGGGAACAGTGGGGCTATCCCATGGAAAGGTGGGGCCGGTGAAGGGCTGAGGCTGGGGGAGGGAAGGGAGGAAGAGCAACATCAAACACGACTCCTCTCCAAATTTCAGTCACTTCACTTACACCGAATGCCACAGGAAGCTCGGAATTGAAAGGAAGTTGATGGATCAGCACATACAATATATGCATTTAATATTGTACAAACGGGTCGACAAGATATTAAATGGTGATATAAATAAATAAATAAAAACTTCCGTTGCAAAACTTATAAACTCCATCTTCCTTCTGCTGGGCCAGCACTCTCAGTTCACCAACTCCGTCAAAGTCTAGAATTCTTACCTCATCATCCTTCGAAGCAAGTCCATGCAATCTCGCTAATCATGTCGTATTTCCTTTGTCTGCTTGATGTTGATGAGCAAGAATGGGCTCATTCGAATCCTTCGCACCTGCTAAATACACTCGGACTGTTGTCGTGAAGCCTTTCTCATTATCCCATACACTGACTGATGTGCAATCTAATCATGTCGGTCATGTCTCAGCAAAGCTTGTTATTTCGAATCATCACCATTTTTTATCATTTTTATTTGGAAACTCGTCAGCTTTCAAGGCCTAAAAATCAACTCCTGCGTAGTTGCTGGTGTGGAAGGATCGCAGAGCAACTCGTTTGCGAAGTCCGACCTTTCTGACACATCGTCACACTTTCTTTCAACCACCATACAATCGGATGCGCCCGGTCCATGGCATCATTGCCGGTCGCGGAAAATTGATGGTGGTGATTCATACTAGTCGTTACCACCAACTACCGTCTGTTTCTTCTTATCTTGGGTTGATGTGTGCTGCCCGTTGCCGACCGTAACATCAGTGTACTGATCAAACATGAAAGGCATATGGATATCAAGCTCCATCCTCTCGCTACTGTTGTTGTCACAATCTAGATCACCTTACTCTGTATATGGCATGCGCCCTTGCCGCGTAGCTCCCCATCAGTCCCTAATCCTTATTATTTGACTCCTAAAATTCTACTTACCAGAGAATACAACTGGGGTCCCTCAGACCCAGGGGAGTTGCAAATTGCGGTGTCCTCAATGACCTTTCCCATACCAACAACCCCCTCCATATGGCGCGGGGGGATTCAATCCAGGTCACTGTGAGCCGGCTCAATTCAACGCCTTGGTCTGACATGGCGGGCCGCCCCGTTGGCTCCCACCCCC